>ML788373.1:396288-416807 GCA_009831015.1 Picea engelmannii
GCTACTCTGCAGTTGCATTTGTTTTTGCAAGTGTTCAACCCAATTTTTCATCGCTAAAACATTTGCCCCTTAAATCTATCAATGGATCTCCACTGTGTCTACACTTATTTATGCATCTTCAATGAAGGATTTGAAGTTTATTTTCTTATTTATGCATATTCAAAGAAGGATTCGAAGTTTATTGTCTTATTTTCGCAAGTGTGCTAATATTTCAAGGATTGATTAAAAATTGTAAATGTGATTACCATTTTATTCACTACCATAACTAAAATAATGAAAAGAATATACTTTTCCATTAATTTCAGAAACATAGCTTCTAACAGAGGCAATCGCCCAAGTATCAAGAGGAGGTATTATCAATGTCATCAGATTCTTACATGCTCAAAAACCAACTTTTAGAGGCCATCGCTGGAGGCATCCAAATCTCAAGAGAAGGGAGGTATTATCCATAATTCATTAGATCTTTACATGCTCAAAATTCGAGGGTTTAAGATGCCCTTTCGAACACCACTGGACGCCTTGTCCACTTCTCTTTGCAGGCTATGCTACTCATGCTTCGTGTTTATACAAAGCCTTCCTTCACTTTGTCATTCCATTACACGCATCTCTCTCAAAGGGTTACATTTCAAAACATATTCAATGAAAAATTGTCAGGGAGCGGTCGAAATCACCCATATGCAAATCTGAAAATATATTCCTGTAAATTTTCAAACGAATTTTAGGAATAGTAAATATAATACAAATTCAGGCAATTGCAGAAGCATCTGATCATCAACGATGAACTGTCCAAATCACGTATCGATTCCCATACACAGCTTTTTAATTTGCAAAACCCCAAGAAGATTTTCGCGGATGTACAAAAAAACTTCAACACTGCCGATGCAAATATTCCATCATCGCCCTTCGCTTGGAAGTCAAAGACCGCAAGAAAATCAAGTTGAAGGCCATCCATGAGCTCGCCATTGCTCAGACTCCGCTCCTCTGCGATCGTGAGCAGCTTCTTGCCAGAAGACCACCGTTTCCCCACGCATTCCTTCTGGGAAGGAGCGATTTCCATCCACTGTCCTTTGCCTGCTGCTACCAATTTCGGAATCGCCATTACCAAACTCTTTCCGGAGAAAACAATCTTGAAATAAAAAACCCCAACCTTCACCAAACCCTAGAGACAACTTCTTTGCAAACTGCAATACATGGTAACTTACAACGCGTTTTAATAGTAGAAAACTGCTTGCAGAGCACGCAACTCAGAAAATTTTGAGAAGATCTCTTTCGTAAATTTCACGATACCCGACGTGGGCTGTGATGCGTTGTGCTATGAATTTAAAGAGTCGGCGACTGTGATGCGTTGATCAAGAGAGCTTCGGTGTTTCCAGATTGCAGAAGGGAGGCTGGCACTGAGAGACTTCATATGGAAGAGGGGGCCGCCATTGCCATCGGGCATCGGTGGAGGCGAGAAACCGCGTGAAGAATTGCCACTGTCCGTGATGTCGTCCGAGGAAGCCGAAACGACCGTCGAATTTCCCTCCATTTAAATTTCAAAATTCAAATGCCAAGGGACGTCGAGCGGAACGGGGAGCTGGGCGGCGGAGTGGCGAACGGGGCGGAGGGGCACTGGGCGGCGGAGGGGTATGACGGTCGACTGGGCGTTCTACCTTTTGGTGCCCGGTGCCCGAGACGTCCCATCGGGCTCCAAAACGTAGCGTAGTTAGCTTACTCCATTAATTATCTGTACGAAGGAACGATTTTTAATGTTGTACGGATGCTAAAACTATGGCTGTACCATTTGAATTTGATCGATGGTTGTACGGATAAACAATTTTTGGCAAGATTGTACGGCCCGATTAGTTGAATAATTAATCTACGACTGTACGGATATGTACAATTAATTTTCGATGAGTATACAAATTTATTTGAAAACTAATGATTGTACGGATGCCAATTTATTTTTTGTACGGATCGAGCAGAGTACGGACGCGGTGGTAAGAGATAGTTTTACGGATTTTTTTAATGGATTGTTGTGTGGACAAAATAACAGTGGTTGTACGGTGGTGTTCCTATGCACATCGGAGGTACGGATCGTACAATGACAGTTGCAGGGGACTGGTGGACTGTTGAGTGGCGGTTGTAATGGTAGATGTAGAACAAAATTTCTGCTTTTCTTTTGAATTATTTATTTATTTTTTAAAATTTTTATCTTCCTAATTTCTGGTTTTTTTTTTGATTTGCAGCCTAATGTTTTCAACAGACTTCTGAGTTATATGGCTAAAGGCCTGAATTGGTCAAAGACCGAAGTTCCTAAGAACTTTGAAAATTCGAATGGCCAAGGGCCTGATCGGTGGTCAAAGACCAATTTTCCCAGAGAAACTCTGAAACGATGGGGTTGGCCAAAATCCAGATCAAACAAGATCTGATAAAGAAACTGGCTAAAGGTCGGGATCATAAAAATGAAGCTCTAATACCAAATGAGACGAACAAAGTTCACTCACACAAGAATTATCCAAAATACTTGGAATATAACAAAGTAATCCATATAGGACTGTAAATAATAAATGAATAGATAAGATATGATAAGATAATAAGATAATAAGATAATTACAATTGAGAATGAGGGTTCGTTTATATACCCATGCATGGGTGCCCTTTACCAATAGTCATGTCCTTTGAGACATGACCTTTCATTATTAATAATTATTATTTATTAATTATTATGTTATGAATATCTATGGTATATGTATATTTATGTTCATAATAAGCAATTATCCCGAGCAGAGGTCCACGAATGATAATGGCAGGAGATGAATTAGGAGAACACAAGAGGGTTTTGCGTCAACATTAGGAATTAATACAGGTTAATAATAGTTCCATCCTCACTCTTTCCAATAAGCTCACAAAAATGGACCATGTATACTATGCTCAGAATGCCAATTAGATGAGTCTAATTCGCACCCAAAAACACATAATTGATCTTTCAGAGGTAGAGTGTGGAACACTGAAAGTTATCACTACATCTCAACATTTGGAAAATATTTTTCTTGCCTCAAATGATCTGGGTACACAGAGTTTTGTCAAGGGAGAGGACAGTGAAGCAAGATCAACAATTCATAATGACGTCCCAATGGAAATCGAAGGCATCGGTATGCAATAGACTCGCGAGGGGCAGGAGGATCAGGGGAGTGCGCAGGTTTAAATGTTCCAATGTTTTTAAAAATTAGATGTTTTATGGGTCAATTCAATAAACAAGCAATATGGAAGATAACCTAGAACTTTTGTTTGGTTCATTTCTTTTTGTCGATAGAATCAATCACTGAAATGTGTTATGTATTGGCAAGTTTAGAGGTAGACTATGTAATGGTTGTTTTCTTGAGCACAACACCCCTTTTTGAAAACTAATACAATTTTAGTTTCTGTTAAAAAAAGAAGAAGAAAGCAAAATGATCACAAAACAATTTAAAGGAAAAAAATTAAAAATATAAAAAATACAAATTTTAAAGAAAAATTTGACAAAAGAAGAAGTTAGCAGCACTAATATTAGAAAAAAAATTAAAAGAAAAATTACAATTTTTTTATTATTAAAACAACTAATTAAAAAAACAAAACAAAAAATACAAATCTTTATAATATTTAATTTTAAAAAGTAAAAAGTAAAAAAAGGAAATTGGGAGAGTACTATAAAGAGGGACAGGAGGGAAGGAAAGGGACGGGCGATTCTGGAAATCCTGTCTTCGTCGCCACATCGCCTTTCTTTTTTAAATGTCTTTTTTGTTTATTTATTTATTTAATTTATTGTTTTTTTTTTTTTTTAATTATGATTTTTATTAAAATATGTGTGTGTGTGTGTGTATAAACATTTTTTTCTTCTTTGTTTTGAGATTTTTTACAATTAAGATATATATGCTCTTTTTTGAATGATTGTGTTTCTAATAGTGTTAGTGTTTTAGGCTATGGTTTAAAAAATGTTGCAATTTTCAATCCGAAATGAAAAAAAGGGGTGTTACAAAGTTACTTGTAACACCATGTTTTGATTTGAATATTTCAGTTTGCAATTATATTGGTGATCAAGGCCATGATTTCAAACAAATTGTAATGTTATTATCGAAAAAAGGGGGTGCTACTGATAACACCACTTTTCAATTTAGGGTTTGATTTTAAGGTTTTTATTTGGAACAATATTCGTTGTCAAGGCCATGATTTCAAACACATTGTAATTTTGACATCGGAAAAGAATGGGTGATCCTAGAAGCACCAACTTTCTATTTGAGGATCAATTTTAAGGTTTTTGTTTGCAATTTTACAAGGATTTAAGGCAATGGTGGGAAAAGGGTTGTAATTTTAACCCTGAAAAAGATCAGGTGATTTTCAGAGTGCCACTTTTCGATTCAGGGGTTGGTGTCTTTGACCCAAAAATATTAGGGCTAGAGTTTTTGTTTTTGAAGTCAAAATTCTCATCAAGTTGGTCACTAATTATTAGTGTATCAAACACATTGAGCTATGCATGCACTTCATCATAAAGCTTCGTCAAGATTGTATTCTCAAAGTGCTTTGTTGCCCTACAAATCAAACATTTTCACCAATTCTCTTACAAAAGTGAAGTTTTCCAAACTTTGATCTATGTTAAGTGCTTGAGAATTTGTCATTAAGGGGGTATAACTCTAATGTCTTATTAAGGGGGTATAGCTCTAATGCCTTATTCCTTATCCTATTATGTCCTCTTAGTAAATCCTTCAATCCTATCCCAAGTTATTCTTAAGGGGGGATGTTAAGATATTTAGACACTCGGGAGTTAGTTAAGATAAACTCGGTTTAATGTGTAGGTAAAGTGTGTTTCTTTAGTATGCACTGTAATTATCTAATCCAATGGTCACGACTATGTTCTAGACATAAAGTGACCCAATGGTTCATCTTCTCCTCGATTCTAATGACCATATTGATTTGTGAGTTAACATTGGTTAATCCATGATTTCTATTTAAGGAGCATGGATGGTCATTTGTTGATGATCAATTGTGATAACCTCATATGTAAGTTATTATTTTTTCACATTAATTTATTGTCTCAGGTGGCCACGTTGACTAGGACCATGGATTTTTCCTCATTGAAGGTTTTAACCATGTAATAAATTGATGTACTCATCTTTAATCTATTTGTATGAACTGTTACATTAACATACTCGACCTATGTAGATCTACCTTGTTTATTGAATATTAACTTGTTATACAATAAAACTGCAATTATTTTTAATACAGTTACTATTTGTTTCATTCTAAAAAAAATATAATCAAATTAAATGAAGAAATAATGATCTTGCATGCATATTTAGCATTTTCAATTCTTCATACCAATATGAACTGGAAACTCACTCTCTATTTCATTAGCAAATCACATCTTGCTTCTTTATCTTTTTTTCATTGCTTTATGTTGTTTAACCTCCTTTTCTTCCCCTTTTTCCATTTGTGTTTTAGAGGGATATGTATTTAATAAAGTAATGAAAATTCAATACTTGTGGCATTTATATGGTCCTAGTTTAAACGTTTTACATTTTGACCTTTTGTTTTCGGAGATATTATTCATTTAATTTTGCCTAAAATTTGGTGAGATATTGTTGGATCTGCAAATTTGAATGGTTAAGTATGAGTAATTTTGATGCAAGACCTCTTGTCCTAAAACCCTTTTCTGTCTTCTGTTATAAACTCCATTGTAAACCCCAAAATAGGGGTGCCAAGGATTGTCTGAGCTTCTCTGATTCGATCACTAACAAGATCAACTTATGCCTTATTTGTATTACATGTACATTTACTTATGTGACAACTCCATTCACTTCAGCCCCGATTTCTCCCATTTAACAATCCCTGCATATGACCACGAGTATGATCATGATCAATTCCATGTGTAGTGCGACCTTATTCCCTTAGCGCCTTTACCAATGTGACCAACAATGTAACCGTAGGCTCTGAATTACCTACCTTTTAATTAAAACTCGGTCACCTTTTCCTGCGCGATTAAACTTGCACCATCAATCGTGATCCAAGATCAACAATCGTATCCGTTTTCTCCTAGATCCGACAACTATAATGGATTGTGTAGCCACAACTAGCACAATGTTTAAACCCGAGTTTGAATTCCGCAATGGAAAGTTTCTCATGTGGGGTTGATGTCGACCGTTGATCTGTTGATCTATCAAGATTGACGATCCTGTTGGATTACAGAATGCGAAGTAGCCCCTTCGTTAATCTTCCTTTGGACTTCCACAATCATTCTCGTCCGTTGATCTATCTTCATCATGATCCGACGATCAAAACTTAATTAGTCATTGACCTGAAGGTCCTCCTCTGCAACTCTCAGATTTGACGGTTGTTGCTCATTGATTATTGATTTACTCCTTTCTCTCGATCAGACAGTTATCAACCACTAGTGGGGTGATCTAACGGTTGTTGTGCCTTCCTCTGTGATCATGAAACCTTTCGTCTCCACCGTTCTATAGGATCGTTGATCCTTCTCGTGATCAATGATCACTGGAATAACCATTCTCGACCTCGCATAGGGTATGGGATTGCACCAGGTCTCCTTTCTAGAGTTATCCTTCTTGTCCCTACAACACAAACCCTATACTTGCAATTACATAGTCTCATCTATATGCACGGACTTACCCTTCTTCCTCACAGAGGTAATCAATACACAGATAACATACATAAATTTAGAGGCTTTCGGAATACTTGAAATATAGTATTTCCTTTGTATTCATATACATAGGTTTACATACAATTATATAGGCTCACATGCCTTCTGGTCTTTCATTGACCAAACTCCTTTCCTCTCTCTCTCTAGCCTAATTCTCCATTCAGTTGGCCACACTCAATGCCCGAAGACTTACAATATTTGTACAAAAGAATTATGAAACCATTTATGGTTCAGATCCATAATCTACTGAACCATGTCCTAAAGATCCCCTAGATCCATAAAATCCTTAACCAATCCTAATCTAGGATTTACAATCCCCGTGATATCTAATATCTCATAAGATATCTCAACCCTCATGTTCTCATACATTATAGAACATTTACATTTTAATCCTCACACACACATTACATTCCAAATCCTAAAAAACATAGAAAACACGTTAAATCATGCTTATAGGACCTAAATAAAATACCCCTTAGATGTCTGCCAAATGTACAAAATCTGGAAGACAGGTTTCTCCCACATCAAACTCCCAAGGTTGAAAACATTCATGATATCCTAATCACGTGTCTTCAAATGCTTATGAAAACTTCCAGGGTCCCAAACCTTAGTTTGTAGTTGTCCAAATGCCCTACACCTTTGTTGTTGTTGTACATTGACTGTTTTCTTGTTCATTTTCCTTCCTTCAATTAGCTTCAATTTTTTATTGATCATCCCTTTTGTTGTCAGCTTCCTCCATCCAGATTGCCTCATCATCAAATTCCACAATTCTTCAATCATAGAATCAATTTCTACTATCCCCTGCAATCCTTGATTGCTTTCATTAACATCTTCTTGGGCTAAGCATCCTTGCTTTTGTCTATTGTTGTTGCTATACTTTAGTTGCATTGCATCTTTATCTGCATATCCTTGACTACTCTCAATATTTGAGAATACTCACATACACAATATTTCACCTCTTCTAATTCCTCATTTAACCTATGGAATCTTTCCTGCAAATTCTTCTCTTGAATTTGACTAAAACAACCAATTAAAGCCAAGTGCTTCATACCTTCACTTACCATATCAACAACATCCTTATTATTCAATTTCATCATTCATTCCTTGTACCCTTCTATAGCCCAATGTAACATTTCCTCAACATAAATATCTTTAAGCCAATCCACTGCCTCGCTGATGTCTTCAACAATGTCCATACCTTCAACATCCTTCTCATTGTTTTCATGAAACAATGCTACCTGCATAACCGAATTTTGAATATGTCCTTGACAAGGCAATTCTTCCTTCACCCTATCCTTGGAAGATTTCCAATCTCCATAGCCTGCATTCACACACCAATTATCACATTTAACATTATAAAATTATGTTCTTGTCATCCTCAGCATGGCTTTTCCTTCTTCTCCTGGGTTTTTTGTTGAAGTTTTATTGTCTCTGTCTACTTGAGACAATGCTACCATCACATCATCCTTTAGTGCTTGACCATCTGCAAACACAATTTCTTGCAATTCTTTGCAGTTCTTCATCCAATAAATGGAGTTACCATAATTGAGCATCAATTTCTACTCAGGTTCACACCAGTGAAATTCCTCATCTTCATCCATTTCCTCAATAACATCCATGTCTTGTGTTGTTGTCATTCTTTCAAAAAGCATATGCCCACCTTCTCCAAACTGCATGACAGTCTCATCTAGCTGTCCAATTTCTTCTCCTGCGACCACAAACAATGGATTATCATAAAACTAAAATTTATGAGGGATTGTATCCTCATCCAAATCCTCTATCAGCACATCATCATCATGTTGATCTAAACTCCTCAAAGAGTCCATGAGACTTTCTGCAACCTCCCTTGCTCTTCTTATCCTTCTCTAAGGACATCTCCTTCCTTAGGTTCACAATAGATAATCTGCATCTTAAACTCTGTTGCTCCGGGTTTTCCTCTCAAGCTTGCAACCATCATTTACCTTAGCTTCACCTGCAGTGAATTCCATCTCACCTACTTCCTTCTTATAGTCCAACCTTTCCATTGGTCCTCTTCTTGTCCCTCTAGTAACATTAACATAACATCTAAATTTGCCTTTATCTCAACAAATTCCTTGTCAAACTCCTTTTGACTCATCCCTTGAATACCATTTGCATTGGTATCCTTATTGTGGCTTCCCTCATGACTATCAGTAGTCATCTTCCTCTCCTTCTTCTATGGACTCTCCTTGCCCACATGTGAACTGCAACAAGCCTCCTTCATCTCTCTCTAACAAGTCTCCTCTTGTTACCAATGCCAAGTCACCGTGTTGGCATTCTTTTGGTTCTCCGCAGTAGAACCCCTCTTTTGAGCACTCTTGCTCTTCAACTTCCTAAGTTGTCTATTGTTGCATCTTCAATTGCTCACTTTCCTTTGAGAACTTATGTTGTTCTTTCTCTGAGCAATCTACTTTACTAATTTTTCCACATGCATTACTCTACTTTAGTCTTCATCCTCCTACAACTTTCATGTTGTACCATGCTGCTAAGACCTACACTAAAAATACACTTTAGACCAATTTAACTTACCAAATTTTACCTGTGAGATCTTTTCCATGATCTCTTTCCTCCTTTTGGCTAGAAATTTATTCTGTCTCTGTAAGTCTGCAATTTCTCTGTAAATAAATTTCAGGGTTCTTTCTCTTTCAAGCTCAACCTCTGTAATATATCTGTCAATTGTAGACAAAGCACACTTGCTTTGTCTTCTTTATTCTGTCAGTCTTTACTATCTGATCTCCTTTTCCTTCCAAATATATTTTACTCGCTCTGATACAAATTGATGCAAGAACTCTCGTCCTAAAACCCCTTTCTACAGTCTTATGTTGTAAACTACATTGTAAACCCCAAAATAGGGATGTTGAAGATCATCTAAGGTTCTCCGATTCGATCACTAACATGATTGAATTTTGCCTTCTTTGTAATACCTATACATTTACTTATGTGACAGCTCCATTCACTTCAGCCCTGATTTATCCCATTTAACAATTCTTGCATATGACCACAAGTATGAACGTGATCAATTCCCTCTGTAGTGTGGCCCTATTCCCTTTGCGCTTTCACCAATGTGACCAACAATGTAACCGTAGGCTCCGACTTACCTACCTTTTAATTAAAACCTGGTCACCTTTGCCTGCATATTTAAACCTCCACCGTCAATCGTGATCCAAGATCAACGATCAGATCCATTTTCTCCCAGATCCAATGGCTATAATGGATTGTAGAGACACAACTAGCACGATGTTTAAACCCGATTATGAATTCTGCAATGGAAAGTTGTTCGTTGGTTGCGGGGTCAAAGTCCGTCGTTGATCTACCAAGATCGACGATCTTGTTGGATTGCATAATGTGAAATAGCCCCCTCGTTAATCTACCTTTTGACATTTTCAATCATTCTCGTCCATTGATGTATCTTCAACATGATCCGATGGTTACGACTTAATCAGTCGTTGACTCAACGATCCTTCTATGCAACTCTCAGATCTTATGGTTGCTGCTCATTATTTATCGGTTTACTCCTTTCTCTCGGTCGAACGGTTATCAACCACTAGTGGGGTGATCAAACGATGGTTGTGCCTTCCTCTATGATCATAGAACCTTTCGTCTCCATCGTTTTGTAGGATCATTGATCCTTCTCATGATCAATGATCACTGGAATAACCATTCTCTACCTCACATAGGGTATGGGATTGCACCAGGTCTCCTTTCCAGAGTTCTCCTTCTCGTGCCTGCAACACAAACCCTATACCTACAATTACACAGTCTCAGTTATATGCACAGACTTACCCTTCTTCCTCACAGAGGTAAGATAACATACATAAATTTAGAGGCTTCCAGAATACTCGAAATAGAGTATTTCCTTTGTATTCATATACATAGGTTTACATACAATTACACAGGCTCGCAGGCCTTCTGGTCTTTCATTGACAAAACTTCTTTCCTCTCTCTCTCTCTCTCTGGCCTATTTCTCCATTCGGTTGGCCACACTCAATGCCTGAAGGCTTACAATATTTGTACAAAAGAATTATGCAGCCATTTCTGGTTCAGATCCACAATCTACTCAACCATATCCTAAAGATCCCCTAGATCCATAAAATCCTCCACCAATTCTAATCTAGGATTCACAATCCCTATGAGATCTAATATCTCCTAAGATCTCTCAACCCTCATGTTCTCATACATTTGAGAACATTTACATTTTAATCCTCACACACACATTACATTCCAAATTCTCAAAAACATAGAAAACACATTAAATCATGCTTATGGAACCTAAATGAAAGACCCCTTAGATCTCTGTCAAATGTACAAAATCTGGAAGGCAGGATGCTCTTGCATCAAATTTGATTGCCTTAGGGGTTTTTTAGGATGCTGAATTTATTTATACATTTAAAAATACAATTTAAACAATAGAAAATTGTAATTTCACCCAAATTTAAAAGGTTAAATTCTAGTAAAAAATGTAAAAACATAAAACATTTAGACAATACCATTTATATGTTTTATGGTTATGTATTTGATCAAATAATGAAAAATGAATTATTATGTATTTAATGAAATGATGAGTATGTGAAGCTATCATTCTCATTCTTCCATTTGTATGTTTTCCATATAAAAGGTTGTGATTAATTGTCTAATAAAATTTATAAAAATAAAATAGTAAAAATAATGAAAATGAAATAATGTGTATGTGAAGCTATCATTCTCATTCTTCCATTTGTATGTTTTCCATATAAAAAGGTTGGGTCTAATTGTCTAATAAAATTTATGAAAATAAAATACTATGTGCATATAAGTTTATTAATATTATACATTTAATAAAATGAGATGTATTCCTTCACATGCATATTGGTAATGATGTTTTTAAATAATGATTTAAATGATAATTAATTAGTTATCATTTGTTATTTCAATGGCCACTCAACTTTTTTTTTTCCAACAAGAAAATTCCTTAATTATATTGATATATAATATGTTTTCATGACAAAAATTTACAATCCCAGCTGTAGGGTCCATTGTCATATGCATATTTCGCTTATAGTGCTATTTCGGTCAACAAAAGGAGAAAGATCATAAAATGAAAACTAAAGAAAAGAAAAAAACTGCCATGAGTCTGAAAATTACATAAAAAAGAGTTTAAGACCCAAAAACTAGCTATCATATATTCCCAAAATATAAAACAAAAAAACAATAGAAAATTCCTTCACTCAGACAGAGGTGACCACTGAGTTGTTTATGTGTTGCAGAACTTAAAAAAGTTTTAGGATATATGGTGGGCCCTCATGTCCATCTATCCAATGGTTGTATGTAATAATGCCAACTTTTTTTTAGAGTGTTGCCTTTGATAGTTGATCCGTTGTTTTGTTGTGCTCACGATATATGTGCTTGTAGCTGAGCTTTTTGAAAGTGGGTTGGAGAAGTCTAATTTTGTCTTTCCATGCCATGAGGGAGATGGCTCGTAGCTTGCCTCTATTGTTCAACCACTCAATAATAGTTTTGGAATCCCCAAGTATCTGAAGGACTTCAATATTTAATCTGGATGTCAAGTGTAGTGTGGCCTAGGCACCCAATAATTCTGCCCTGGTGTTGGTACCCAGAGCACATTTGAAGTTCCATCTGTAAATGAGTTTTTTGTAATTTTGATCAGTCCTCCAGCTCCGCTCTGAGTGCCATTTGACTGCACTGCTTCATCGAACCACCCCGTTGGTATGTCCTTTGTATCAGGTGTCCGCTTTGTTTTTTGTAGTGTTGGCTTGCTAGTGTGAATATCTTTCCAAATTTAATACATTCCAAGTGTTTTGTATGCTACAAAGCTTGTGCATGGGGTCCCATTTTCAAATATTTTTTTGTTTTTGTCCAGCCAAATGGACCAACATACCAGAGAAGGGAGATGTATTAGGTTGTGTTCCCTAGATGACAATTAATCAAAGCTGGATGTGAGTGTAGTCTCGCCCCAAATAGTTTTTAGGTTTTGTTCCAATGTAATTATGTCCCACACTTGTTTGGTGAAAGGGCACTTAATAAACAGATGGGTCGAAGTTTCTTCATCATTGTGGCATAGTTGACAAATATTTGGGCCAGCCTAGCCCTTTCTTTGGAGAATATCCCAAGTGTTCAATTTGTTTTCAATCAAGAGCCAGGTGAATAATTTAATCTTGGGTGCTAAGTGCTAGGACCATAGTTGTTTTCTCCAACCACTAATGCTTGTATGCCAGAGCATATTTGTAATTGTTGCATAGACATTCTTTACTGTTAAGTGTCTTGAACGGTCTCCCTTGACCACAACAGCTGATCATCGGTGTCATTAAGTTGTATGCCCGAGTGTGATAATTCCATGCAGAAATTTTCCCAGAAAGCTGTGTGCTCTGCATTGAGATCAAGTTCGACGTTGGTAATCCACCTGTCTGAAATAAAACCGGATCTGGAGCTACTTCTGGCTTGAAAGAGATACCGCATATTTTTAAAATTTAAATGTGCTATCAACTATGGGGGGAGATAAGAGGCTTTGTCCAAGCCAAGAATGTAATCATTGTCGAGTATAATGGAGGGACCAGAGCCTGGTTTCCAACAGAGCCATTGTGTTAACCAAAATTTTGACTTTGCTAGGTTTCTCCAGAACTGTGAGGCCGCCCTGGTGGTGACAGTCGCATTCCGAAGCCAACTAACAACTAAGGTATGGGGGAGATATTTATCTTTAATGACAGAGTGCCAAATGTCTGGCTTAGTCAACACACGCCAAAGTGAGTTGACCGCCAATGCTTTGCTGAAGTGGAGGATGTTTCTAATCCCCCATCTGCCCTTTATTTTTGTTTTTTCCAAAGATTCCCAGTTGTAGAGGTGTTGACGGGAGTGATTAGAGTTGCCCGACCAGAGAAAATTATAGGTCAATCTTCGAAGTTTATCAATAAAAGTAGCAGGGATGGCTACGAGAGCCATCCAATACACTGGTTGTCCTTCTAGGACAACTTTAATGAGTGTAAACTGACCTCCTAAGGAGAGCCACCTCGTGCACCAATGTCCAATCTTTTTTCAACTTTTGCTATGAGCCAGTTCCAGTTGGTCGGCTTATCAGAATCAACTTTGATCAAATATTCTAAATATTTGAGACCGGTAGAAATATGTATAAAATTATATAGGAAGATTCCTTTTAGCTGTTCCAAAGCTTGTTGTTGCAGATTTGCATAGTGGAAAGTCGATTTTGCCCAGTTAATCGTCATTTATTTCTAAGTTGTTAAGATGTATGAGTACTTTAATGAATGTTGTATAACTTTTTTTTAAACCTGAAATATGAGTATGTCAATGATAACAAATAATATTATATAAATTAAAGAATGTCGTATAACATTTTTTTTAACCTAAGATATGAGTATGTCAATGATAACAAATAATATTATATAAATTAAAGAAAAAAATGTCATTTAAATTTATATAAGTGATTTATAATTATTTCTTGATAATAGATTAATCATTCAAAATTTCAAATCATTTTATGTTTTGTTATTAATCAATCAATTGATTCAATATTGAACAATAATTATGAAAAAAATAAACTTGATGATTGTCATTGATAGCTCTTAAGTTTTAAATCAAATACATTAAAAATGGCCTTAATGGCACTTCCAAAAATGAAAGAAAAAAATCATTGTTAATTATTCAAGGTAAAGTTTTTTAATTATGTTTCGTCCTCATTGAGGTCATTAGTTAATAAGTTCAAATCATTTCTCTCAAGCATACACTCCTTTTTAACAATGGCAATTGAAGGTATCTTGACAAGGACCTTTGGTTGTGGCTCCTCATCCACATATACAACATGATCATCTCTGTACATATTGGTCCCATTTTGGGGAAGTTCCCTCCTGTCACTTGAGTCTTTTCGATCAATGAGATAAAGTGTGCTTTGAATGTAAACTAAGTTCTTTGTCATCTTTGATCCCAATTAGTTTCTCTTCACAAATGGATGAAAGAATAAATTATCTAATTCCTATAAATTATCCAATTGCTCTTAGAAGGCAAGGCACTCCTACTCATGATAGAAACCTTATGGAAAATCATTGCAACTTTGGAGTATCAACACCATGCAAACACCACCAATTTATTGGATCTTTTTACTTATGCCCATCTCTCAAAGAAATATGTGATGCAAACACACCCATCACATGTGAAAATTGTGCAAATTGAGATCATATGTTGGATGCATTTTTTTATAGAACTATACTTTATTCATTGCATTCATAAATATTTTTACCACTTTTTTGTTAGATTTTACTGCACCTTAGATTTGGTTTATTGTTTCCATAGTTACACACAAGTTTACCCAATTTGAACTGTAAACATAAACACACTAAGATGCCTAACTACTTTAGCACTACGAAACATAAAACTAGCAGTTAGATCATACACAAGTAGACAAGTATTTAATGCCAAAATCACTTGTCCTTGAATCCAGAACAAGGGGATCCAGTACCAGGGACAATGGCTCACTTTTACACAAAAGAAGAATACCAAAATTCACTTACAATATACTGCAAAAACCCTCCTTGGTTTCTCTGTCAATATTGTACCAAAATCTTCCCTTTAGGCCACTGCTGTAACAACCCACTTGGCTATCCTCAACATGCACTCTAGGCTACCCAAAAGCAACTCTAAGAGATTATTGACTTAGTCTCTTCCCTTAGACTTATGGAAACCTTCTAGGACTACCCAAAGACTACTGTCACACACCTGTGATTTCCCTCTAATCAACCCTTAAACTTTGTTTTCCAAGGTCTTCTCCTTTAGACCTGATGTCCTAAAGTATGCTATAGTTGTCCTTTGTTGCCAACATCCTTAACTTGCTTTAGATCTGTTGTACCAACCCCCTGTCAGCTTTGTCTAGCTCTCTAACAACCTTTTCCTTACTACTAGCCACCTGTAAATGCCACAAAATTGCTCTACAAGCCTGCAACCTCACTTTTCCAGTAGACTAGGCCTTCTTCTCTACTACCAACCCTCAAAATCACTTGTTGTTATATGCATGTGACTGTGATTGTCCTTTTTGAGCAATCCAGACCCTTCTATATGCATGAGGTAGCTCTTCTTAGACACGCTGCATCTGTCAAAGGTCTGCAACTTCCTCTCCCAGGTGGGCCACACCTTTACCTCGGACTTGCGACTTCTTCCACAACTATGTCGTGCCTCAGAACAAGCCTACAAAACTCTCCCTTGACTCGGCCTCCTTTGCATAACAAATCCAGCTTAAAACAATAAAAAACATGCCATAAAGGCCTCTTCGGCCCCTCATCATAACCGCAGAAAATTTCAGACCTCACACTTCACTTATCACTTCACATTACCACAATGAATTGTCACAATGACTTGATCTCTACTTATACAAGTCCAAGGGGTGTGTCAAAATCCCCTCCACTGGTCAACACCAAATTAGACTTTCTCTGTTGGTGTGAAGCTCCATCACAAACCCATGAATCCCATCGTCAAGCCCATGAAGCCCCAACTTCAACACAAAGGCATTTTCACCCAAACAAAATTGTGATGTGAGGCCCATGACGATTCCCATGTGCCTGACACTTAGGACACATAAGATTACCTACTCGAAGCTAACAAATCAACACTCCCTCTTAGCTAGGAATATATTCTCACCACACTCTACAATCACCTGGAAGTATCTTTGTCTCTAACACTGGAAGTAACTTTGCTTCCCACATTGGATCCACTACCACAACTACTCTCCAGTCTGCCTGATTGGATGTCCCCTTTGTCAGCGAAGTAAACCTACTCTCCAATTCTCTTGATTGGTTGCACCCTCGATCATTGAAGCAAATCTTGTTGTTTGGCATGATCCCTCTAAGGAAGACACCCTGTTCCTAGAAGCCTCCTGCTCCTGAACATCTTGCTTAGCCATCTCAACCCATGACACCATCCTAATAGTCTTGGGATATGTCTCTCTCCCATCTAGACCTGAAGGTTGGCTCCCATTAAATGATTGACTCTCCCTCTCAGCCTCCTGACTCCTTCTAAGGTCCGACTCCCTTTGAGTCTCCTGACTCCCTCTTAAGTTGGACTCCTTTTGAGTCTACACAACCTCTAGAGCTACCTACTCCCTGTCCACTGTACTCTACACAGTCCTGGGAGGATTCTCCTCCCCATTGGATCCCGAGGGTTGACTCCCTCTAAACTCTGGCTCTCTTTGAGCCTGTACTACTGGGGGAGCTACTTGCTTCCTCTGTATCTGTGCTATTGGTGGGGCCACCTGCCTCATCACTGGTGGAGCTACCTACTTCACTATTGGTGGGGCCACCTGCCTCACCATTGGTGGAGCTACTTGGTCTTCCTCATATGTCTCTCTTCTCATGCTCATCACAACATACATAGGCTGGCCCCTCAGCCTATATAGGTTTCCCTCCCTAACTCCAAGACTCACCACTAATCTTAAGCTATATCGTCTAGGAAAAAACAACACCAATCCATCCATATCATCCCTGGACATCAACTGAGTCTCCTCCTGAATACAATTAGTCCATATCCTATCAAGCCCTGACAACGTCTCTCGTGCATAGATCTAATGCACAAAAGGTTCCCAAGACCTAGGAAGACCTATCATTCACCAACTCAACATCCAATAACACATGTCCATGTCGAAACAACATTGCATAGTTCTATTCCTCAATTGTTGAGGATGAGAACACACTCCTGGCACCCATAACACATTTACCACTCGCAACACATCCCTTGACTCCATCTAGAATACCACTACTCCAAATCTTTGTACTACCTACCTAGTCCTCATACTAAGATCCTCGTACACACCTGAGTCAGACACTGTGAAGTTCACGAACAAATCCCGTGCCCCTGTCATGTGTTGGTGGCTCCCACTGGATAAGAACTATGCAATCCTCCAAGGCAAGCACCCTACTTACCCAAGTCACAACCATCCAATGAAATTCTGCCCAAGTTCATCATCCAAGTCACAAAAGAAACTCTCTGTGTCTATGCACATGTAGAAAGTGAACCTTTGTCCTCTCACTGAAAAATCCCAAGTTGCGGTTGGACACTTAGTCTAGTCCAATCTAGACCTATGCAACTCATATTTGCAAGTGTTATCATCTGTTTGGGACAAATGCCTCATACACTGTCGTAACTCGACAAAGTGCAACTCTCCGACCCAACAAAGTCTCTATCTCGTCAACTGACATACACATGAAGCCATGTCGTTCGTGCCAAAGCACCCGAGTTGCACCCAGTGCAAATCACCATGACGAGTCACTTGAAGTCCATCCATAGGGTTGGAAATCTGCCACACAACATACTGTTGTAATCTAGGCTCTCTGCCAATCCACTAGAACTCCCAACCTGCCACATCGAGTTGTAATAGTCCACAACTCCTTGTTTGGACGATCTGCTCCATGTCTCAAACCATAGACCATCTAACATGTTGTTACCTGCAACAATGATTGTAGCTCCCTCCTAGAGTTGTCACATGTGTAGATAACTTTGATCCAAGAACCACAACTCTGATACCATGTTAGATTTTATTGCACCTCAAATCTGGTCACCTCAGGTTTGGTCTATTGTTTCCACAGTTATACACAAGTTTACCCAATTTGAACTATAAACATAAACACACTTAGATGCCTAATTACTTTAGCACAATGAAACATAAAACTATCAATTAGATCATACACAGGTACACAAGTATTTAATGCCAAAATCTCTTGTTCTTACATCTAGAACAAGGGGCTCCCATACCAAGGAAAATGGCCCACTTTTACACAAAAGAAGAATACCAAAATTCACTTACAATATACTGTAGAAACCCTCCTTGGTTTTTGTGCCAATGTTGTACCCAAATCTACTCTCTAGGCCACTATTGTAACAACCCACTTGGTTGTCCTCAACATGCCCTCTAGGCTACCCATAAGTCGGTCTAAGAGATTGTTGACTCGGTCTCTTCTCTTAGACTTATGGCAACCTTCTAGAGCTGCCCAAAGACTACTGTCACACACCTGTGTCAACCCTATAATAATCCCTTAAACTTTGATGTCCAAGGTCTGCTCCTTTGGAGTCGATGTCTTAACATCTACTATAGTCATCCTTTGCTGCCATCGTCCTTAACTTGCCTCAGATCTGTTGTACCAATCCTCTGTCAGCTCTGTCCAACTCTCAAACAACCTTGTCCTTGTTGTTGGCCACCTGTGGCTGCCACATAACTGTTCTATAGGCCCACAACCTCACTTTTCCAACGAACTAAGCCTTCTTCTCTGCTGCCAGCCCTCAAAAGCACTTGTTGTTATCTTCCTGTGGTTGCGACTGCCCTTTTTGAGCAATCTAGACCCTTCCCTATGCGTGAGACAACACTTCTTAGATAGGCCGCATCTGTTAAAGGTCTGCGACTGCCTCTCATAGTTAGGCTGCACCTTTACCTCAGACTTGCAACCTCTTCCACAACTCTGTCGAGCCTCAGAACATGCCTACAAATCTCTCCCTGAGCTCGACCTCCTTTGCATAACAGATCCAACTCAAAACAAGAAAGAAATATGCCTTAGAGGCCTCCTCGTCCCCTCATCATAACCGCATAAAATTTCAGACCTCACATTTCACTTATCACTCAACATCACCACAATGAATTGTCACAATGACTCATCTCTATTTATACAAGTCCAAAGGGTGTGTCAAAAGCCCCTCCACAAGTTACACCTAATTAGACTTTCTCTGTGGATGTGAAGCCCCATCATCAAGCCCATGTGTCCCAGTTTCATTCCAAGGGCGTCTTCACCCAAACGAAAGTGTGATGTGATACCCATGATAATTTCCACGTGCCTAACACTTAGGCCACGTGAAAATACTTGCTCGAAACTACACAAATCAACATTCTTTATCTTGGAAAAGAGGCCTTCTCCCTATCACAAGTTCATACCATTTCAAGTTAATTGCATACACTTTCATGTGAAGTGGGATGTTCACTCTATTCCATCACTCATGCATAAATGTTATCCGCGTGGCACGTGCATGTCCTTATAAATCTTACCTAAACATAACATATCTGTGTATGTATAACATAACATAGTGTATCACATATTCACCTTATAAATTCCACGACAAGTTTAACATCCACCCAAAAATAATCATCCAAAATCAAATGCCTCACCTCCATCGCTTTGTCTTCATTGATAAATGTGGATGCTAAAGCTCCCTTCACCTCCAAAGTCCATTGAAACAAAATGTGGTAAGTTGAAAGCCACCATATTTAATCGCCTAATCAAACCGTGGCAACATATTTACAGATTCTTCTAGTATCATTAGAATTTGTGACCTTAGTCCCATCCTAAGGGCGTTGTCGATACCTCACGGTGAATGAAATAAAACTTTTATCTAACTTCGCAATTTCACATGTATACGCACAAGATGGTCAACGCGACCTTTGACACTTATCTGTGAAACCCTAATAAGATTTGCGAACAAGATAATCTTATTAATATGTGGTTATTCTATGGCTTGACGCTTATCTATGAAACCCTAATAAGATTTGCGAACAAGATGATCTTATTTATATCTGATCATCCTGTCGCTTGACGCAGCGATTGGTATGGAGGAGGAAGAAAAGAAAGCGAAGGTGGTCTTGACGTCTGGTCCACGATGGTTTATTTACCATGTATCAATAAACCATCGCGGACAGACGACACGAGCACCTTCTCCTTCGTGTACATGGATCGATTGCTAGTTTCTGTAGACAACCCCGGAATGGCAGGGAAAACTTGACTTCTCAATCAGAAGGAACTATTGTAACAGCCTCTGTTGTTGCTGGTATTTTTAAACTCCCGTTTTTTAATAACTTTAT
>ML788374.1:0-19698 GCA_009831015.1 Picea engelmannii
GCGAGGTGCCTTCAAAGTGGTCGCTTGATGAAGATGCACCTGATGCTATCGGTAGGCATTTAAGGATGTGGGAAAAATTCTCCATCATTTCGTCCCTCTGTCGCGTGAGAGCTTGCTCAAGCAACAGATTGATAGGATCGTCTGCTCCGTCGATTTTTTTTTCTTCCGCCATTGAGGGTTTCTTGGGTGTGTGAGAGAAATTGTATTCAAGAGAGACAAGCTCAAGACCCAACTTGCTATACTCGGACCTCGTCGGGGACATGCACTGAAAAAATGATCAAGAGCAGCCTGCTCTAATACCACTGATCTGGATTATTTTCGGCACGAAATGAGAGTGGAGATATAATAAAGAAATGCACAGAGATATTGTAGATATTCAATAATATAACATAAATGTATCAGAGATGCAACCATAAACACAGATATACAGTAATACATGATTTCTATTAATCAAAGAAATGTACAGAGACTGTAAAAATACAGAGTGAAAGACTCGCTAGAATGGTGGCAGCGTATCTCTGAGAAGAGATGTGACGACTACTCACATTCGCAAGAAGATGATTACAATGAGGCGCTGAAGGCCTTTTTACAATAAACGGGAATGCCAAAAGTCATAGACATCCAAAAACCTAACCCTAGGAGATGAAGCGCCAAAAGTCATGTGGGGCCCGTTTGGGTAAGTGAGTACATCAACTTCCCGAGGTCGTAACTTTTGCATACGATCTCTGTTTTAAGCGTGTGATAGCTCGTTGGAAAGGTATCATTGAGGAGATTCATTTTGGGGGCTCAATAATGAATTTGGATATCATTGAGAACCTCAATCTTGAAAAACCTTCATTTAGGCCCTCAAAATGGCCCCAGAAGTTAAAACCTGCTAAAAATAGTAAATTGCCAAAATTGCCAGAAAACAGTTTTGAGCCAGTCAGAAAAGGTGGGTGGCCACCGATATCCACCTAAATCATGGTTTCTTATTTCATAAAAAATGATACATACTATCCCTACAAAATCTCATCTATCTAGAACCATTCAGACTGATCTTGATTAGTCCCAACTTCACAATAATTCTACCAAGTTGTCTTCTTTATAGATGTATTGTTCCATATGCCTGATCCCAAGCATGATATCAATAATTCCTTATAGTACACCTCATTTTTTGAACTTGATTCGAACTTGCTGGTATTTCTTGATCAACAAAATTTCCATCCTCAGAACTAGAATCATTTGGTATTACATCTTCAAGAAATTTTTTGTCAACCTCTCAAGCTTAATCAACCTGCTCTATGGCTACAATAGAGATTAAAGTGTGCAATTATCCCCAATCTCCAACATAGAAATGGATATTTGGTTCTAAAGAAGTTTTCTTTGTTGGAATCACATCATTATCGGTATGACTACTCTATTGCTTGTGGCCCCGCTCAAGATTTAAATTTACATTTGGTATAATAAGGCATATTAAATCTCCAGCATTAAAGTATTGAAAATGAACAGTTGAAGCACCCTCCAGGAATGAAAAAATTGTAGGAAGATCATGCCCACAACCAAGCTCCAATTATTTCTTTCCCTTGACTAATAATTGTCCATCTTGAATCTCATGTTTCAAGGCATTGACTAGATTTGTTGAAATTTCTCACAGTTTCAAGGCCCCTATCTTCTTCCCAGGAACAAGATCTGAACTAGCTGACCAGATGATAGGACTTTAGGGTTGAATAACATCCCCTTTTGATTCCAAACAGGTTTCCTATAGAATGGTGGGTAACATCTGGCTCCAACTTGGGGACGAGTGCTCTTCTCGTGAGTACTTGAGAATCCAATAATATCATCATTTTTTAGCATAATAAATTAAAATATGCAATCTAGTGCAACCATCTCATCATATCATATGTACAATGCCCCTTCCTTCCAAATTTGATGATTGTACACAATGAAAATATGTCAAAGTTTGCATGCTTGTTGGAAAGATTTTCACCGCTATTATGTTCACTAATTCTACAACCTTCCCCATAATAAATATTAACCATTATAGAAAACTCTTCAATCCTTTGATGTCAAATATCACTATGTTTTGTTCTGTGTGTTTACTATCATCACCAAAAACACCCACATTAAAAGATTCATATTCATTATCTAGGGCCGCAAGGGTCTAATCGTCAAAAACCTCCATTATGGTGCCATGCTCTATCTACCTATAATACTCTTCAACATATAGTATCATATTGAGGGTCACCATAAAAGGATACCAAGAAGGGGCCTCTTATGGAATTGAATAGGAAGAAGTGATTAGGACTTCCTGCTATTGGTACTTTAGGTCTTCATTCTTCCAATGGAGTTGCCAAGAAAAATATTCAAGGTTGAAAACTTCTCCAATGTCATCTACCAATAAAAATGGACTTTATTCCATGGAAATGATGCCAAAATGTTATCACACAAACTTGCACTTGTAGAGCCAAAGTGCCAATGCTCAAGTGCAAATCTTGTGTAACTGAGAGGGAAGGGAAATTGTCACCTCTCGGTATCCCTCTTTTTCTTTAAGCTATCTAGCTAGAGGTTTGTGAATGGTTGTGAGTTGAGAGTAAGTGAAGAGTGAATTTGAAACAAGGCAGGTTAGAGTAACTTTGGAGAGTAAGTAGTATAAAACCTGGAGATTATTGTCTTTTTATTAGGCAATGGAGTCATGCAAAAGATGAAAGTGTTGAAACTAGGGTTTAAAATTTCTAGGGGTGTAAACCCTCTTACTTCCTGGAACAAAACCTTAGTCAAGCCTTACCATAAGGGTGTAGACCCTCCTGCTCCTTGAGGTAAGCCTTGTAACCTCTCAAATATAAAGATGATAAAATTTAGTGGAGGGTGTAACCCCTTTTACTCCTCCTAGGGTTTCAAAGACTATTCTTGAATTAAAGAAAAATATATAGGATATAATTGTAGAAAATCCACTTACATCCCAATAAGAATACATGCAAAACCCTTGTAACCAAATATAATCCACCAAATATCCAAGATAAACCATCCATAAACAAAAATCCTTATTCATCCATATAAAGCACCAAACCAAGATAAATGTTCCAAGAAAAATCCAGAAATTTCAGACTTCCAAAGGGAAAATCCCTTAAGAAGTTGTGATAAAAATAAATGAAGTGCCTCTCTATTTATAAGGGAAAGGCTCAAATTCCTCTTACATTAAAATAATAATTCTTTAGTCTAATTTCCACTAATCTAGCCTAAGGAAGGGGTAAAACCCTCTTTAATAATTGAAATAATCTAAATAATTCAAAATATGGGCTTCTTAAATCACATGTACCAAAATTTAGGGACCACAACCCTCTAAAGAAGGTACTGGTGCAACATCTAGCCTCCAAAGTCCCTTCCAACTGGTCTATTCAAAATCAACATCCAATGTGGGAAAATGGCTTTTAATAGGGAAACTTTTCCACAAATCATGCACCAAACGCCTCCAGGGGTCTTCCCTAGTCCATTACTTCATCGATTCAACTCATGCATAATCCATTTCAAAGGTTGGCCCAATATTTATCTTCAAATCAATTTTTTTTTTCTTTCGAAACCTCAAATAGGTCATCCCTCCTATTCAAACCCAAATTATGGCAAAATATTAGGTCGAATCAACAAATGACATTTTACACCATATATAGGTCGACCCTAACCTTAATTTATAGGTTGAACCTCTTCATAACTTTTTATCCTAGCACCCACGTGTGTGTGTGTGTGTGTGTGTGTGTGTGTGTGTGTGTGTGTGTGTGTGTGTGTGTGTGTGTTCAAAAGTGACCATAAGTTGGGCACCCTCCTCATATATCCTCTACAATTCGATTGTCAGAAAAGCAGGCCCTGAGACAGTTGAATTGGGGACAATCCATCATGAATGGCACACATTAGCAAGTTCACCAGAATTCAATCACTAGTATATAGAGCCAACATCCAAAAAAATCTCTTCCATCTCAACCGTAAATAATATTTATAAACAACAAACTAATTGTAACGTACCTAACCACCCATAGGCCAGACAATGCTACTCCAAAAACTCACTTCAAAACAGATTTTGAACTCTAATAACATTTAATTAATAAATAATCATGAAAGAATCACATGCAGTAATCAATATTCATGTTACAACATAAAATAAATGAATAATATGCCATGCACAACAATAACCAACAAGCATGCATATAATAAAAATGAAACTCATAAATAATAATTGATACATATACAATCAAAGGAAACCATGACATAGAGCACTTATATTAAACAAATTCAATCACCAAATGGCTACACACCAAAGATGTTCCACCCAATTGTAGACATTGCTATTCTAAGTCTCAACAACAATGTCACCCTCGAGCTAAGGCTATAAATCCACAAGTACAGGTTCCAAGACAATGCTCAACTTCCCAACCGATCAACACTTAAGCTCTCATAGGTTTCTCAAAACACAACAATCCAAAGTACACCATATCTCTTCTCTCTATCCTGCACCACCCAAAGACAATGAACCCCCTTCACTGCCATGCAATCCCTCGGGCTGTCTAGTTCTTTCTAGGGCTCCAATGCATTTGGTTAAGAATATCCATGTTGGGATTCTTAGGATTCATAGTTGTGAACAAAACTTAACACATGCTAAGGCATCTTAGGCACGTAGGAATTAATTCATGGTTGGAATACACCACTCATTACTACAACCATCAAACAATGGCTTCTTCCTCAACAATTCACTCCCATGTCCCAATCCAAGAACACAAATGAACGAGGAATGATAAATGAGCAACAATGAATGAAAGAGTGAACAAAATGAAGAGTGTGAACCCCCACACAACCCAAATATGGGTTTATATATTTAATTGGAAATCAAGAACCACACAACCTTCCCCAAGAAGCTCATGTAACCACCTCTGTCAATTAAAACAATTATGTGTAAATAAAATATATGTTGGCCCTTGACCAAGTTTTGAGGAAACCTTGGTCAGATTTAGACCACTTTTGGACTTTGACACATTGTTCGAAGAAGGAGCACCTAGGCGGAGCTAAGATCACATATCTCACCCATTTTTGCAGGCTATATGGACCCAACAAGGGGTTTTCTAGATTTTTTGTAATGGGTTTATGGGATGTCGGCCCATGGGGTTTACCGATGATTAGGCCTTATTGTAAGGGTTTGTAAAAATATAAATAAAGAAGAATGTATGGTAGAAGTAGAAGCAATTAGAGAAGTTTTGGGAGCTAAGTGCAAGTAGTTCAAGTGGATTTGTGAAAATTAATGTCTATGTGTTAAGGATTTGTCTTCGATAGAGAGTTGGCTCTGTGCCTTGACCTAGTTTTGGAAAGAGTATCTGGTGCTCAGTGCACAGATCTCCTATCCGGTGCAAAGATTGACTCTATGGCTTAGTGCACAAGAGTGAATGAATGTAAGATTTGAGCACATAATAAAGAAGGTGAAGCGGTTGGTGTACGTATCCCTACACTAGGGTGCACCACGTACATCTGGTGTCTTATGGTTTGCTTGGTGCAATGTTATCTCTGTTATGATTTGCTTAGTGCTTAGATTATATGTGTAATGAATATATATGTGTTGCTTAAATTCATTACTTATGTTAGAATGCTAGATCCGATTCAGAGTGCTAAGTGCTAAATGTTTAAAGGTGCATAATATTTTGTTATTACTACACTAGATCTATCTTAGATTATGTTTTGCGATGTTCATAAGGTAAATAAACTAATGCATGCCACTTCCTAGATTTATCAGAATACTCTATGCAATGTTAGTATCACAGATCTATGTCTCAGCCTACTTACAGACACTTGCGTCCTGTAACCCCCCTGCTTCTACCTCGGGTGAGACTTTGCCTACTTCGTAGGTGTTGTTGAAAGGGTCGGTAGTTGGGGTTTTGTTGGTGAATTGTTAAGCATTGAACCCTGGGTCTTCTCCTGTGCCAACAAATGGTTCCGTTGCCAAGACTTGAAACTGTGATTGTTGGGAACTGAAGTAAATAAAAAGAGAAGCTCTATTCATAGATCTGTTGTTGAAGTGTGCAATATTCTACTTGACTTGTGAATCTTTGTTCTAAGAAAGAAATCCAATCTGAAGAAAAGAGGTAATATCTTAAAAGAGGTAAAGCTTCGTGCTTTGACAAAAGTAAGATAGGTGATTTGTTTTTTGTTTTGAAAGCATGAACTTAATTATGTTTAATATATTTTGTCCCAGTCTGAAGGCTAGGGTGCAGTTGAAAGAAAGGGTTGATTTGAGTAAATTTAATAGAAATGAAGAAAGATATGTTATTCCTATGCATAGAAATAATTTTTGGACTAATAAGTGGATGCAGGAACATATAATTTGTTTTTGCAAATTGCAGATCCACCACTATGATCCTAGTGCACAGTACAAAAGAGGTTGGGGAACATTTAAAAGAAAAAGATGATTAACTTTTTGTTATAACTGCCGAAGACCGGGTCTTCTTGCTAAGCAATGCCCCAACATAGGTCCTATTTGTATTTGTTGTAAGATTGTTGGTCATGAGGTTGAGGATTTCCCAAGGATGATTTCTAAAGTTGAACAAATGAACATGAGACGAGAAAGTCAAGAGACTAAGGGAATGTTAGAGAGTCATAAAGGGAAATAATCAGAGAAAGTTAAGACTACGTTATTACAGTTGAAAGAAACGATGGATGTTCACAAAGATGTCAGTTTACCAGAGATCCTAAAAGTAAAACAACGCATAAGTGCGATAATATAAGACATCGACATAGACCGTGTCTTGGATGAGGAGACACAAGTGAATATTATGACAGAAGACACTTGGGAAATTTTAGGAAAGCCTACTGTGGTACCTTCATTGGGAAGGATAGGCTTGTTTAAGGGTAAGATGATAACCCTAGGTGGAAGAGTTATTAATGTACCTATTATTGTTAAGGGAACATCGACCGAGGAAGAATTTGAAGTCATTCATTTTGTTGAGGACATCGCCCCTTTCCCACTTTTGCTAGGTAAGACTTGAATTGAGAAGGATCAGATCAGAAGGAAAGCAGAGGAATACGATACAGAAAAGAAAAAGCAAGAATTAAGATATTTCATAGCTAGAAAAATAGATTGAATAATATAAGAATGAGAGGATAAGTCGAAGCAAAGAACAAAGTAACAACGCAGGAGGAACATAAAGCAAGAGAACTAGCTATCAAGGTTGAAAGAATGCAAAAAGATTTGAAGGACCTATCTATTCATGAAATAAGTATATCCACCCAAGAAGTGTTAAGAAAAGGAATATTAACTTCAGACCCTTTGAGGGAACCTCAACAGTGCAGAGCCACTACATTGGGGAATATAAGAATAAAAATGGAAAGAGGATTCCATAAACAGTTAGAGAAACTCAGATTATAGGAAAGAAGGTGATCTGAAAATGAAAAAGGCTTGTATCTTGAAATATTTGCAAGTTTTTAATTATACGTTCTTGGGAAAAAGGATTAGTTTGCAAACACATAAACTAGAGATTTTTCACATTCAATATGCACATAATAACCAACAATTAACAGTTAACAGTAAACACATAACACAAAAAATGATAAAGGAGTTCACCCCTCTCTTGGGATACATCTCATAGTCCAACTTCTAATGGATATTTTATATTATTTTCTCAAAGTGATAAAAATAGTGCTTTACAGTGCTCAAAATTTCAAATAGATGGCTCCAATGGCTCTAGAACATCCAAAAACCCCTAGCTGGGCTCTTTCTGCACCTGGTTTGGCCAAAAAACGAAGAAGATAGACCTCCTGGAAGTTTTCTCCTTCAAGCTTGTTGTCTCTAGTTTGCCAATTCACACCTCTATGTGTGTAACCTAGCTCATGGGAATTTCCCGTGCCTAAACCCAGCACGTGCGCCTGTTTCCACAAATCACACAAATTTGTTGCACAGTTAGGGGACTTAGCACCCAATCCACGGAGGTGTTGGACGTGTGGACCATATGACCACGTCCCGACGCTTAGTTTGGAATCAGTTGCAACCGTCGTGGTTGGGACAAGTGTCAGGCACATGGGAGAATCGTTTGAAATGTTTTAGAATCCCACGCAAAATGTGAGGTAGGGTCGCATGGTGGTGCATACAACCGGGGGCTGGGGCTAAGCCCTAGCCCGGACCCCACAAAACTAGCCACAACATTTAATTCAAATAAATATGAATACATTATATGGTAAGAACCATTGCATGGGAATATTGGTAGCCTATCCCTTGCCAAAACACTTGCCACCTGTGCGGGAGGTCCGGGGTTCAACCCCCGCGGACTCCAACATAACTTTTACACCATAACAGGGTGCCATGTGGTAGCCCATGCCTGAGCCACATGGCACCATACAACTTGCCAAAAAAATGCCATGTGTCATAAAATGATTCACCCATGTATATGCCACTAGAATGCCAACTCAGCTGCCACGTGTGGGTCTGTACCCTGACACATTAGCCTGTATGGACTGTACAGACTGTACAATTAGCAAAATTTTCCCTATTTGGCAAAATGAATAGAACACGATATCTCACTCATACGGTGTCCATTTGAACCTGTTTGAGTTGTTTTGGGTTCATGAGGATGAGGCCTACACACATGTCTATTTTGAATCGATTCCAAGCACTTTGATTTTTGAGCAAAATTTGATCCCCTGGATCACTCCTCCCCATTGGGAATCTTTTGGACCTCCAAAATACTACTTTCAGTCTATCTGAAGATGAGGGTACAACTCCCTCACATTTCCAATCTCAATCCACTTTGCCTTGCTTGGATTTGTGTCTTTAAGACCAACTCGAAGGTATTCCACATTCCCTCGTTTTGAAGTTCTCATCCTCCTGTCAAGGATTGTGTCTTCATGCAGTTATGTAAGATATTCTGGTGAGAAATAATCTATAGAAGGAATATGAACATGCTCTCCTTGATCATCAATCAAAGGAGGCTCATATAATTTCAAATTCTCAACATTGACAACTGCATACATTTTCATATAAGGAGGCAAATCCAAACAGAAGGCATTGTTACCAATCTTTTCAAGAACCTTAAAAGGTCCATATCTAATTGGTTTCAATTTTTCACCTTCTCCCTTAAGCCTCTCTTTGCTAATTTAAATCCAAACTTCATCTCCAACTTAGAAACTATGATCAACACGATGCTTGTCATGTCTTGTCTTGTACTTGGCTTTGCTCTTTAATTTCCAACTGTTCTTGTACCATTTGATGTACCAACTGAATTTTTTCAATGAAATTTTATTCCCTATCAATGTCATATTGAACATCAATAGCAATGTCTTTCCCAAAAATAAAATATAAAGGAGATTTGGACAAATAACCAAAACATGCTTCAAATGGAGATGTTTGAGTTGAAGAGTGCTTAGCCCAGTTGTAAGCATGTTGAATGTAGTGTAAGTGCTCATCCCAAAGCTTAGGATGATTTCTGCAATAACCACGAAGAAGATGCACCAATGTTCTATTAACCACTTCTGTTTTACCATCGATTTGCGGATGAAAAGTTGTGCTCTTTTTCAATTTGGTGTCCATGAGTTACCATATACTTGACCAAAAGTTCCCAATAAATCGAGAATCTCGATCATAAATAATGGATTTAGGCAACCCAAAATGTACCCAAACATGTTGAAAAAACATTTGTGCCCTTTGCTCAGCTATAACTTGCTTCTTACAAGGCATCAAAATACACATTTTTCTGAAATGGTCAACCACAAGATAAATATAATCATGATTTTTTTTAGACATAGGTATACCTCCTACAAAGTCCATGGAAATTCTTTCCCAAGGACGAGAAGGAACTGGAAGTGGAGTATACAAACCCAACTTTCTATTGCTAGTCTTGCTTGTAGCACATAATGAACATCCTCTTACATATCTTGAAACACTTTCATTCATTTTAGGCCAATAGCAATACCTTTGCAAATTAACCACCGTCTTGCCTACACCAAAGTGACCAACAATAAGAGAAGAATGAGCTTCCCTTATAATGTTGATTCTTTCACCCTGTGGAATACATAGCTTGCCAAGATGATACAAAAGCTTATCATGCACATGGTAATCCAATTCCTGAACTTGGTTAGAATGACACAAAGTTGGATACACCTCTTTAAAATCAACATCTAAAGCATATTGTTCAACATATCTCTCATGCATGATAGAATTATGCTTAAGAATAACTGAAGCACTAATAATAGGCCTAGAAAGCATATCAACAACTTTGTTATAAATGCCTTTTTTATACCTTATAACCAAGTGGAATTTTTGTAGAAAACCCATCCATATGAAGTGCCTTACTTGTTGTAGCTTTGTTTGTGATTGTAATTATTTCAATGGTTGATGATCTGTGTGAATGATAGTTTATTTTCCCAACAAACAATGTTTCTATTTTTTCACACTTTTCACTAATGCATACAACTCCTTATCATAAGTAGGATAGTTAATCACATCAACATTAAAAGTTTCAGAATGAAAACAAATGGGCTTACGATGTTGTAACAAGACTGTTCCCATTGCATAATTGCTTGCATCGGTTTGGATTTCGAATGGTTGTCTCAAATTTGGAAGTGCAAGAACTGGGGCTGGACTGATTTTCTGCTTCAAAGTATCAAAAGCCTTTTGTTGCTTGCTTTCCCATTGGAAAACTTGATTGATGCTTGTCACTACATGTAATGGAGCTGCAATTGAAGATAAGTTAGCAATAAACTTTCTCCAATATTGGGCTACTCCTAAAAAACTTCTTACCTCTGTCAAATTGTTGGGCTTGGGCCAAACCAAAATGAATTTGACCTTGGAGGGATCAATTTTCAGTTTTCCTCCTCCAACAATATGCCCCAAGTAAACAAGTGAGGTCTTTCCAAACTCACATTTAGACATCTTCAAAAACAACTTTTCTTTCCTCAAGACATCTAAAAATTTCTTTACATGCATAACATTCTCTTCACGAGATTTGCTAAAAATCAAAATGTCATCCAAATAGACAATAACATAATCATCAAGAAAAGGCCTTAAAACATCATTCACGACTCTCATGAAAGTAGCAGGAGCATTGCAAAGTCCAAATGACATTACCATCCACTCAAACAAACCTTGCTTTGTTTTGAAAGATGTCTTCCATGTGTCTCCTTCAACAATCCTAATCTGATGATATCCAATTCTCAAATCCAACTTAGTAAAATACTTAGCAACTTTCAATTGATCAAGCAAATCATCAATTCTAGGAAGAGGATTACGATTTTTTACCATAATATTGTTCAAGGCCCTGAAATCTACACACATGCACCATGTACCATATTTCTTTGGCACTAAAACAATTGGTGATCCACATGGCGATGTGCTTGGCATGATGACCCCTTTGTCAAGCAACTCTTGGATTTGTTTTTTAATTTCAGCATTCTCCATGACCGACATCCTGTACATACCAATGTTTGGAAGAGGGCAATCTTGCTGCAATTGTATCTCATGTTGGATACCCCTTCTTGGAGGAAATCCCTTTGGTTCCTGAAACATCTATCATATTGGTTAATGACCTCATATAATTCAGATTTCAAATTTGCATCACAACCTTGGAAACTTTTCAACATTCTCTTTGGGTTTGATCATCAAGAGGACAAAATTCTCACTAGCATTGACTAATCTCTTCATTTGTCCTGCATTTACAAGTGACAAATTTAACTTCTTTGTATGTGCTCTAACAATGTACTCAACTCCATTTTTAAACAAATGATACTTGTTCTCATGACGATGAAATATGGCTCTCCTATCATATAAATATGGGCTTCCCAACACAATACCACAGATATCCAAAGGAATAACATCAAGCTCTACCCCATCTATAAAATTTGCAGTGATGGAAAATCTAAGTTTACACCTTCTTGTCACATTCAATTTGGCATTGTCACATATCCATCCTAGAGGGTTTGGTTTAGGATGTGGAATAGTTTCCAATTTTAGTTTCTTGACAATGTCTTCATATATGAGGTTTTCTTGAGATCCAGTATCAAACAGAGTATCTATCTTGGTATGATTTGAAATAACCCTTATGTGGAAAATCTCTATTCTTTCTTTTTCATGTTGAGTTTCATTGAGGCTACTACTACTTGAAGAACTAGTACTTGCAATAGAACCCTTACCTTGAAAACCCATGGCTGTGATTTTTGTTTCATCACCTAAATCAAAACCTAAATAATGTTGTGTGGTTGCAATAGTCTTTGGTTTCCCTTTGTTGTTAAACTTTTTGGGTCTCTTTTTAGGATGAAGTTTCCAACAATGGTCTTCATCATAGCCATCCTTTGAACAATGTTTACATGTAATTTTTTCTCCCTCCTTCTTGACTGAAGCATTATTTTCCCCATTTCCCTTGAACTTCCTCTTTCCCTTGCCTCCATGAATAAATGGATTTTTGTTTCCCTCTTGAGGTTCATTCCTCCCTCTTGCTTCCAAATGAGTTGTTTGTACACAAACTTCATCTAGATTTGAAGGGTTAAACATAAGTATTGTATGCCTCAAGTAGCTATGTAAAGATCCAATGTATTTGAGTAAAGTTTCTTGAGAAGACAAATCTATACCCAAAACCAAAGATCTTATTCTAAATTCTTGAGTAAATCTTTGCACACTTTTCCCTTTAGCTTGTCTAAAGTTTTGCCAATCCATAATATCTTTCTCCATGTATGCTAATGGATAAAATTGCCTTTTAATTTCAACAATACAATAATTCCAAGAGGATAAAATTTACCATGTTTCTTCATGTCCTCTTGAGTTTTGGCTTCCCACCAAATGAGTGGTGCAATGTCCAATCTTAAAGAAGAAAGTTGAATCTTAGTTTCATCATCTTGAATCATTTGTATCCTACAATACACTTCAATCTGACGAATCCAATTATCTAATTTCTCAACATTCACCTCTCCATTGTACATTGGCAATTACAACTTAATATCAAGCTTAAAAAAAGGAGTTTGTGGAGGAATTTTACCATGTCCCTTTGGATAATTTGGAGGTGGTTGTGAAATGGTAGAAGAAGTGGAAGATGGAGGTGAGGGAGGTGGAGAATCACCATTCCCTCCATTTCCTTTTGGAATTTTATAACCACTTTCTCCATTGCCATTTGGAGGGTTGGAGCTTTCACCTTTCAATATTGCATTTCTTTCTTCAAACAATACTTTCACCATTTCTGTCATATCATAGAAAGCCTTTCTGAAAATTTCCTCCTCTGAAGGAAGAGTTTCATGACTCTCCTCATCAGCCATACTTGGTGAATATCTCCTTGAAGCTTGAGGTGATTGTGTAGTCCTTCTTCTTGAAAGTTGAGAACTTGTCTCTACAAGTTGACCTTCTCCTCTTGTGAGATTCAACCTTGTAAGCATCAGAAAACAAACACTTGCAAACAATCAAGCCTTCAAAAACCTATGCTCCGATACCAACTTGATCTGAAAATGAAAAAGGTTTGTATCCTGAAATATTTCCAAGTTTTTAATTATGTGTTCTTGGGAAAAATGATCAGTTTGAAAACACATAAACTAGAGATTTTTCACATTCAATATGCACATAATAACCAACAATTAACAGTTAACAGTAAACACATAACACAACAAATGATAAAGGAGTTCACCCCTCTCTTGGGATGCATCTCTTGGTCCAACTTCCAATGGATCTTTTATATTATTTGCTCAAAGTGATAAAAATAGTTATTTACAGTGCTCAAAATTCCAAATAGATGGCTCCAATGGCTCCAGAACATCCAAAAACCCCTAGCTGGGCTCTTTCTACACTTGGTTTGGCCAAAAAACGAAGAAGATAGACCTCTTGGAAGTTTTCTCCTTCAAGCTTATCGTCTATGGTTCGCCAATTCACACCTCTATGTGTGTAACCTACCTCCTGGGAATTTTCCATGCCTAAACCCATGACACACACCCATTTCCACAAATCATGTGAATTTGTCACACAATTAGGGGACTTAGCACACCCAATCCGCAGAGGTGTTGGACGTGTGGACCATATGACCACGTCCCAGCGCTTATTTTGGAATCTGTTACAACCGTCGTGGTTGTGAAAAGTGGCAAGTGCATGGGATAATCGTTTGAAACATTTTAGAATCCCACACAAAATGTGATTTAGGGTCGTATGGTGGCACATACAACCAAGGGATGGGACTAAACCCCAACCCAAACCCTGCCAAACTATCCACAACATTTAATTTAAATAAATATGAATACATTATATGGTAAGAACCATTGCGTGGATGGGATGGTATCCCAACCCTTGCCAAAACACTTGCCACTTGTGTGAGAGGTCCAGGGTTCGACCCCCATGGAATCCAACATCAATTTTACACCATAACAGGGTGCCACATGGAAACCCATGCCTGGGCCACATGGCATCATATAACTTCCCAAAAATATGCCACGTGTCATAAAATGATTCACCCACGTATCTTCCACTAGACTACCAACTCAGCTGCCACATGTGGGTCTGTACCCTCCCACGTCAGCCTGTACGGACTATACATACTGTACAGTCAGCAAAATTTTGCATGTTTGGAAAAATGAACAGAACATGATATCTCACTCATATGGTGTCTGTTTGAACCTGTTCGAGTTGCGTTGGGTTTGGGAGGATGAGGCCTACGCACATGTCCATTTTGAAACGATTCTGAGCACTTTGATTTTTGAGAAAAATTTGATCCCCTGGATCAGAAGGCAAGGAAGCTCGATAAAAATAAAGCTAAGTTGGAAAATATGCAAGAAGCTACAGAGATCAAATGGAAGACTTTGCAGACCGAAACCTCGCAGGAGGCAGGTTCACAAGATTTGAACCTCGCTGGAACAACAAGACCGCGCAGAATGGGACTTCTCCCTGGCGAAGTTATATGACTGTTGGAGGCACCCCGACCATTAGAACGACACTCCATAATGGTTAGAAAACACATTTATGGGATAACGGACCACTTTTTGGATGTTGATACCACGCCATAACAGACATATTCACATTGATGGAATCATTCATGGCAATTGGAAGAATCCATTACGATGCCCCACTTATTTAACTCATCGAATGCTGCGCCGAGACCACTTTTTGCTACCCATGATTGACTGAGCTAAACAGAGAAATTATCCAAGTGTCAAGTTGTGTTATCTGAAACTAGACCTCGCCGTCCATTTTTCTACCTCGCATGTTCGTTTGTCTACCTCGACCTGTCTGTTTAAAAGCTAGAATGTTGGGTGAACCTAGTGAATTAGAGAAGTCTGTTGAGGAATTCCTCGAGAAGCTAATGGCTGACAGAACGATATCTGAAGGTGTCCAAGCATCGTCGACTAGGGGATTGCAACCTTCCCCTTCGACTGGACGTTGTTTTGATCATTTTGACCTTGGAACCGAACAACGAAGTAAGCACTGCGGTGATTTGGCTAATATGAATCATATACCGTCGATCCTATCCGAGTATATCCCACCTTTGGTTGGTTCCATTAACCGCAAAAGAATCCCCTGATATTATGAGTACACTGTGTTCATAGCGTACATTCCAAAAGGAATACGCATAGTTGGGAGTCAGTTAGGACAGATCCCACTACTGAAGAACAATGACTTCAATTTAGGAGACCGAAAGAACTACACCATGTTGGCGCCCCACCGCTATCTCATGAAGACAACTAGAAATAAGCCTCACCTCATCTCACAACCATGGATTAAGGATTTGGCACAGTCCACCGTGTTGAATGTAATGAATATTCCCCATTTTGGCCACCACCAGGAGGTTAACGCTTGCGTTAAACTCCTCCTGTCTTGCTATCATGGAGGATACCTGTGGCTCGACTGAAGGATTACTATGGATCTGACACTGATCCACCAGATCACAGGCTTAAGCATGAAGGGTCCTGACCTTCAACAATTTTATCCAGGGAAGGATTTGGACCATTCCTTGGCACAACGCATCAAGGAAGCTTACGAAGAAGTAAAAAAAGGAAAGCGAGGTTACAAGGTAGCCTATATACAGGATGGAGCGGTGCATGTCGCTTTCCAACTCATAGCTAGAAAATCGTAAGGAGGAACCGCCCCACACAGGTCACCAGGTTTGTGGTGGACCTCACAGGAAAATGTGTGGAGGGAATGCAGATGAACTGGGCGAACTACCTTGTCAATGAGATGGAGAAGGATTTCCATAAAGCCGAGGATTTGGGATATGAATTCCATTACAATTGGCTGATCATTTTGATCGCATTTTTCTCCTGGAAAATTCCTAAAGGAGCCACCTTCCCAGAAATCAAACCCTCGGAGCCATTGGCTGCTAGGTTTTCCACCTTGTGGTACACCAACAACATGATGAAGCAGTGGCAATCCAATGTCGTGTTTCATGCATATTATCATCAGTTGAAGGTTTCCATCGAGTCATTTCCACGCATGACATTGCGAAAATGGCACTAGTACCGACCAATAGCAAAGTTCTCCGCAGATCCACATTTCATCTACATCATTTCCCATAGAGACGAAAAACACGAAGAACTACAGTCGTACTACAAGATAACGGATGAAGATATGGAGAATATTATGAAGGATTGGCTGGAGGAACTTCTTGTACCTATAGCTGATGCAGAATTATCCGACACAGATACTAAAGGAAGCCCCATAGTGACAAGAGATGAGCATGTTGGACACTTGAGTGGGACGATGAAGAAGAAAAAGTAGGAGGGAGTCCAGGATATATAGACTGATGAAGAGGACAATGCTTCTGAAGATAACGGTTCTGGCTCACTCACTCGCTCGAAGGAGAAGACAAAGCATAAGGACAGGGAGGAGGAGATCAAGGAGAAGAAGGGCAAGGAGGAGGTGAAGCTACCACCCCTCCATTTAAGGATCTCCTTGTTGGGACAGTAACACCACAGAAGAGGAAGGTTTCTCCCAAGAAACCCTCAGCAAGGAAGAAGATGCGCGCTAATAAGACCTAGTTAGAGGCCATACTCACTGAGGATGACATCGGTCTGGTTCGCAGAGATATTGAGGACACTTTTGAGGAAATCTTGCAAAGATATGGATATAAGCAGGAGGATCTATATGAGATAATTGAGAAGGAATTGAAGGAAGTACAACAAGTTGTTCGTTTGGCCCGCGCAGTACCCACTATACCTTCCTCATCGCAGACTGTAGAATTGAGAGATGAACCAACCCAATTGAGAAGACTTGTAGATGAAACAGAAGCCCGACTTTAGAGAGTCTAGGAAGAGAATAATAAGGCTACAAAAGCCTTGAAACAGGAGAAAGAGGAAATCTTAGCCCAACTACGAGTAACGCAGGACAATGTAGCTGCTCATGAAAGTGACAAAGCAGAGCTTCAGGCAAAGCATCAGGAGGAAAAATCCCAGCTACAAAAGGACAAAGAGAAGCTGCTAGAAGAGTAGACTATGGTCAAATAAGTGGTGGATAAAGCATGTCACTATGTGCGAGGCCTGGCACAAGAAGGACACGATTCGGTTGAATCTCAAATAGTGAAGCTCCCTGAGACCCTCCAACAACTTCAAGCTAGGATAACAGAATTGGAGGCCCAAACAGTATCGTGCACCCCACACAAGGTGTGTGACTAGAGGGAGGAGACTACTAAGAACACACTAGTAAGGATAATATCCCTCACTTCAGAATGCAAACAACTGAGTGATAGAAGCGCACAGACATATGAACGCCTCACCGAGGATCCAGAGCTAAGGAAGCTGGAAGCACAATTACAGGAGGCGCAATAGTAGGCATTTTCCATGCAGGCGTAGATGAATTTTCTCACCACAATTGAAAGGATGAAGAGATCCCAAGAACAACGCGTAGTACAACAGCATATCAATTCCCTCCAAGGAAAGGTAATGGAAGTCACACAGAAGCTGCAACATGTGCAGGATGAAGACTTCAAGGTGTTCAAAGAGATTGATGGGCAGGGCTCGCAATTGGACCAAGTGGTTGCATTAGTAGAAAAATGACTGGAAGGGCCTGTTGCAGAGTAGATGATCCAGGAGTTCGCTGAGCAGGAGACTCGGGTGAAGCAACAATTCGAGGCATCCCGAGTTAATATTGAGGCCTTTGAAGCAACATTTTTTGGACCTAAGTGACTCGAGACGAGTCACATGTGAGTGTTGGGGGCCTATTGGCCCTCGACCAAGTTTTGAGGAAACCTTGGTAAGATTTGGACCACTTTTGGACTTCGACACATTGTTCGAAGAAGGAGCACCTAGGCGGAGATGAGATCACGAATCTCACCCATTTTTGTGGGCTATGTGGACCCAACAAGGGGTTTTCTAGGGTTTTTGTAATGGTTTTATGGGATGTTGGCCCATGAGGTTTACCCATGATTAGGCCTTATTGTAAGGGTTTGCAAAAGTATAAATAAATAAGAATGTATGGTAGAAGTAGAATCAATTAGATAAGTTTTGGGGGCTAAGTGAAAGTAGTTCAAGTGGCTTTGTGCAAAGGAATGTCTATGTGTTAAGGCTTTGTGTTCGATAGAGAGTTGGCTCTGTGCCTTGACCTAGTTTCAGAAAGAGGATCTGGTGCTCAATGCACAGATATCCTGTCCAATACGAAGCTTGACTCTGTGTCTTAGTGCACAAGAGTGAATGAATTTAATATTTGAGCACATAATAAAGAAGTCGAAGTGGTTGGTGGATGTAGTCGTACACTGGGGTGAACCATGCACATCTGGTGTCTTATGGTTTGCTTGGTGCAATTTTATCTATGTTATGTTTTGCTTAGTGATTATATTAGATGTGTAATGAATATGTATGTGTTGCTTAAATGCATTTCTTATGTTAGAATTCTATATTTGATTCGGAGTGCTAAGTGATAAATGTTTAAAGGTGCATAATCTTTTGTTATTACTGCACTAGATATATCTTAGATTATGTTCTGCAATGTTCATAAGGTAAATAAACTAATGCATACCACTTTCTAGCTTTATCAGAATACTCTACATAGTGTTAGTATCATAGATTTGTGTCTCATCCTGGTTACAGACACTTGTGTCCTGTAACCCCCCCTGCTTCTACCTCGGGTGAGACTTCGCCTGCTTCGCAGGTGTTGCCGAAAGGGCTGGTATTTAGAGTTTTGTTGGTGCATTGTTAAGTGTTTGTTAGAAAAACAGGACCGCGGAGCAATAAAATAAAACAAATGAGGAAACAAAACACAGAAGACACACAATACAAGAGAGACACAGATTTACGTGGTTCACCCAGTGTGGGCTACGTCCACTAGAGAAATTTCCAGGTCCTTCCTTTATTATTATCCAGCAAATGAAGGGATACAACCTACAGCAAAACCCGTTGTAACTTCCTCTTCTTTCTCTCACAGTCTCCTCTCTCAGAATACAATATTCACCATCATACATAGCCATAATACATTTCCCTCATAAAAGAGGGTTGCCTTCTAGGGCAAAAAACCCTAACATAATCTCTATCGTTAGATCTGCAACCTTATAATGAACAGTCCATATTTACAATGAAATTACAATATACTTTTACAAGGCAATTTTTGCTTCGGGGGCCCGCTTGCCCCCAGACCCCCCAGCCGGGGGGATGGACCCCGCAGAGGGGGTATGCCCCCTCTGCACTCCCCCGCGTGGAAGAGTGTACATACTTCTGGGGTGTAAATACTTCATGGGGTATAAACACGGCTGAAAGCAAGGACCTCTGAATCAGGAAGATAATCAGGCTCCACAACCAACAATCTCCCACTTGGAG
>ML788374.1:23409-36845 GCA_009831015.1 Picea engelmannii
GCTACGTCCACCAGAGAAATTGCCAGGTCCTTCCTTTATTATTATCCAACAAATGAAGGGATACAACCTACAGCAAAACCCGTTGTAACTTCCTCTTCTTTCTCTCACAATCTCCTCTCTCAGAATACAATATTCACCATCATACATAGCCGTAATACATTTCCCTCATAAAAGAGGGTTGCCTTCTAGGGCAAAAAACCCTCTGCACTCCCCTGCGTGGAAGAGTGTACATACTTCTGGGGTGTAAATACTTCATGGGGTATAAACACGGCTGAAAGCAAGGACCTCTGAATCAGGAAGATAATCAGGCTCCACAACCAACAGTGTTGAACCCTGGGTCTGTCCCTATGCCAACAATATAATAAAAATACTTAGCTCCTTAATCCCCCCTCTCTCATGGAATCATAACCCCCCTATAACTCTTGTCCTTGTCTGTCTAGCAAACAACGATGTATTTTATTATTAATAATGATCAAAACATTACATTTACTAGGAACTCCGACCTCTTTTAATTGTTTGGGTACTCTATCCTTTCATAAATTAAAAAAAATACATTATTAATATGGGGACTCAAAACCAGGGTATTATATTCCCCTCCCCCTTATTTTGGCACTTTCCTCAGTGCATATACAAAACAAAAATCAAAATTTCAAAATTCTTCAAAAATTTGTGGGTACTCAGCCCACATGGCATCTTCATGCTCCGAAGTAGCATCTTTAGGACCATAGCAGGTCCATTGAAATTTCACCAGTTCTATGATTCGATTCTGGAGGATTTTGACTTTTATGTCCAATATGCGCACTGGGTGGACCTGAAAGTCTTCTTGTGGATCCACCTGAATCAAATGTCAATCAATAACATGGTTAGGATCATGTACATAATTTTTCAACAAAGAGACATGAAATACATTATACACATTCATGGAAGCATGAAATGCAAGCATGTATGCAACTTGCCCTATTTTGTCCAATATCTCAAATGGACCACAAAATCTGGCTGTTAACTTTGTATAGATACCTAACTTTATTGAGCTCTTCTTGGGATTCAATTTCAAAAGCACATGCTCTCCCATTTTAAATTCTATAGCTATCCTATTCTTATCTGCATAACTCTTCAGTCTATCTTGTGCTTCCTTCAAATTTTGCTTAATTTTAACCATCTAGTCTTCCATATCCTTGAGAAATTATGACCCAAGAACTACATTGTCAGTTGGGTTGTCCCAACTCACTAGAGTATTTCATTTTCTACCATATAAAGCTTCAAATGGGCTCATTTTCAATGAATCCTGATACCCATTATTATAGGAAAACTCAACCAAATGCAAGTAGCCTTCCCACTTAGATGACTTATCCATCACATACATTTTCATCATGTATTCAATCACTTGATTGAATCTCTCTTTCTACCCATATGATTGTGGATGGTATGCTATGCTAAAATTAATATTTGTACCAAATCCTTTAAATAATCCTCTCCATAAATTTGAAGTAAACTTTGTATCTCTATCTGAGACAATTTCCTTAGGTATCCCATGCAACCTAGCAATTTCCCTCATGTAAATTATGCAATATTAGCTACTGTATGAGTCATTTTTGTAGGAACAAAATGAGAAACCTTTGTAAATTTATTCACAGCTACCATTATGGAATCATGTTGCCATGCTATCTCGGGCAACTTGGTTATAAAATCAATGGTTACAACTTCTCATTTCTTCTTTGGGATTGGTAATGGACGTAACAAACCTACAAGGTGTCTATTCTTAGCCTTCACTCTCTGACATTCCATGCATTTGGAAATTTAATCAACAACATCCTTTTTCATTCTAGGGCAAAAGAATTGGTGATCCAAGTGGATATTGGTGGCCACCCACCTATTCCAACTGGTTCCTTTGCAAGTTTTTAGTTCAACATGTTCTTCTGTACTTCTTTGTAATTATGGGTTCTACACTTCTGGGGTTGTATAAATACCTACACATATTCCATGTGGATACTAGTGGCCTCTCACCTAATCCAACTGGTTTATTTTGTATGTTTTCATTTCATCACATCCTATGTACTTCCAGGGATGTTTTGGAGCCATAAACAATATTTTTTCGACTCGCCACAATCAAATTGTAGACAACGTGTTGGCACAAGGGCAGGCCCAGGTTTCAATGCTACAACGATGCACCAACAAGCCCTAACTACTGGCCCTTTCGAAAACACCTGCAAAGCAGATGCAATCTCACTTGAAGTAGCTATAGGGGGTTGCAGGACATAGGTGTCTACAACCAGAGGAAATGTAGAGTGGATTCACAGCAACAACACACAACCACCTAGTTATCCTTTATCTTCCTTAAGCCTACTATGCAAGTTACATTTCAGATCTAGCACAATATCACCTTAGCAACATATCAAATGACAAAGAACACAACATAATCACGCATAACACAAGATATACGTGGTTCACCCTCTCCCTAGGGTTACGTCCACAAAACTATGCTTATGATATATTAATATGGAAGCATACAGTTCTTATCTGCACTCTTAGCTAGTAGATATTCCCTTATTCTTCTCTCTTTCTCTCTCTCTCCGCTCCCTATGCACCCAACTATAGGGTTGATCTTCACACCCAGCTGAAGATCTTACAATACCAAAAGGCTCTTGCACTCAACACTTCTCTCTCTCACAATAGTACTCACTCAATCATACAATAACAATGAACCCTCATCCAACTTAGCACTAACCCATCCTAGGTTCTTTAGACCTTTATTTATACATTACAATAGCTCTCGGACACCCTTAGGTTAAAACCTAAGTGTCAAAACCCTATTTACCAAAACCCTAGGTGTCTCAAACCCTAGGTCAACTTGACCCTCATTTTCAGAGCTTTGCCAACCTATCTTTCCTTCCTTCACGTGCGGTGCTTCAAAGCATATGTTGACATCTTCTTTCTCTTGTTGAGTTGTCCATGATCCCTCTTCCTTTCTTATCTATCATCCTCGATCTCCTCGTCCAATGAATTGCTTTCTCTTACTTCACTACGTCTTTTCTACTCTTCTGCTCACTTCGACCCAGTAATATTCATTGTGTCTTCCATGCAGTTCACATTCCTTCTTTTCTGCCTTTCGCTTACTTCCATACCCAAGGGCCAACAGGCCCCCAACACTCACCTATGACTCGTCCTGAGGCACTTCGGGTCTGAAATTTCTGTTCCATTTCAACTTCAAACTACGTAAGACAGCCTGTGCGTTCTACTCTGTTTCTCCTTCTATGTACAGACTGCATTTTCTGTGTCTGGTACCCAGTTTCAACTGCACTTAGTACCTAGACCCTTTTCCTTTTGCTTTTACCGAGAGTTGCAAGGCAACAGGTTGTCATAATACAATTTCAACCGAATTTCGATCCCAAACCTTCCTTCCATTCTCCATTCAAAGTCTTCAACTGTGCAACTCCTCCTTCTGTAACATAGGCAACCTCATATGGCCCAAGCCATTGTGTTCTTAACTTTCCTGGATGCTTCATGAACTTAATGTCATATACCAATACCAAATCACTTTGCTTAAATTCCTTCTTCTTGATGTGTCTGTCATGGTAGGCCTTCTCTCGTTCCTTCTGTACCTGCTGATGAAATCCTATAATAAATCTGTCTTCTTCTAGTTCAACCAACTATGTAAGCCTCTCTTGAACAACGCCAGTGTCGTCCATATATATAAAGGATGCAATTCTTAGGCTTAGTACCAAATATTCCATTGGGACAACGACTTCGATACCATAAACCAACTTAAAAGGGGTCTGTATTGTTAACTTCTTGTAAGTGGTTCTATAGGCCCATAGTACTGCTGGTACTCTTAAATCCCAATCATCCTTGTTCACACTGCAGATCTTCGTCAACGTTGTCTCCAAGATATTTTTGAATGCTTCAACTATCCCATTCGCTTGTGGATGGTAAGGTGTGCTCTTTTGATGATGGAAGAAAATTTTCTCATTCAAGGCTTCAACGGTCTTATTAATGGAATGTGTGCCTTGATCGCTCATAAGGATCTTCGGGCATCGAAACCTAGTTATGATGTCATCAAATATTAAGCGCACAACTGTAGTTGCTCTACATTCCTTAACTGCTCTTGCTTCTGTCCATCTGGTCAAATACTCTATCGCATTGATTATGTACCTATCTCCTGTGCGGTTCCCTGGTGGGTTGATAGATCCCACGAAGTCAATGGCCCATTGCTCAAATGCTTGTAGGGACAACTGTGCTGCTAAAGGAATGTCATTTCTTCTGGACGGTTTCCCAACTCTTTGGCATACATCACAAGCTTTGTAATAGTCTTTAACATCTCTATGTAGGGTAGGCCACCAGAGGTCGGCTCTAAGAACCTTCTACGTTGTTGCTTTCCCTGCGTAGTGTCCTCTTGTGATGCCTTCATGAGCTTTGGCGAGGATCAATGGTCCCTTGGCCTCCATAACACATCTTCTCAATATCTCATCATGTCCCATCTTGTATAATTGTCTATCTATAAGTGAAAAATCTGCAGCGCGTACTACCAACTGTTTCTTTTGAGTGATTGTATATTCACTAGGTGCCAGTCGCGTTGACAGGAACTGGACTATCTCTGCCAAGTGATCATCGATTTTTCTAATGGCCAACAATTGTGCATCTGACAGTGTATCCTCCACACTAGTAGGATCTTCTCCATGCTCCAACCTCGACAAGTGGTCAAGACCTTTGTTCATTCTTCCTGGCTCAACCACGATCTCAAAATCATATTCCTGAAATAGTAGAAGCCGTCTGCATATTCTCCCCCCCAACATTGTCTTGTTGACTAGGTATTTCAACGCAGAGTGATCAGTAAAAATTTTAAAGTGACCCCCCAACAAGTAGTGGAAAAACTTTTGCAGTGCATACACCATGGCTAATCCTTCTCTCTCAGTGGTGGTGTAATTAATCTCAGCTATTGATAGCTTCCTGCTAGCAAAGGCTAACAAGTGGTCGATGTCTCTTGTTCCCGGTTGTGCTAACACAACTCTTAATGCAATAGAATATGCATCGACATGCATGTGAAATTCCTAGATCCAATCTTGAAAAACCAGGATAGGCGTAGTGACCATTTTCTATTTCAACATGTCGAAGCTCTGCTGGCATTCTTCTGTCCAATGAAACTGACAGTCTTTCTTCAAAAGATTCTCCATGGGTGTTGTAATCTGTGTGTATCCCTTAATTAACTTCCCGTAGTATCCAGTATGTCCCAACGCAATACGCAACTATTTGACTAAAGTAGGAGGGAGTAGATCAACTATAATGGAAATCTTGGATGGACCTACCAACAATCCTCGCTTACACACAATATGCCCCAAAAACACTCTGAAGGGTGAAAAGAAGATGCACTTTTTCAGGTTCAAAGCAATCTGACATTGCCTACACTTATCCAACATTAGTCTTAAACATTCAATATGATTTTGCAAAATTCTTAAGACAATCCATTCATCAAAGTATGATTCCAAGAATTTATGTAAAAAATCCTTAAACACTTCGACCACCACCCTAGAAAAAATGGTTGGTGCATTCTTCAATCCAAATGGCATCACTGTATATTGGTAGGATCCCCATTCTGTGGCAAAGGTGGTCTTATGGCGATCTTCCTTGGCAATCCGGATCTGATGGTATCCTGAAAATCCATCTGTAAAAGAATATACCTCCTGTCCTCCTACATTATCTAACACTTCGTCAGTAAATGGTGTAGGGAATGGGTCATGCAAACATGCATCATTCAGTTTCCTAAGATCTACACAAATCTTGATTTCTCCTGTCTTCTTATCTTGTACCATGATAGGGATAATCCATTCTGATTCTTCAATAGGTTCTATGATTCCTGCTTCCAACATTCTATCAAGCTTGATCTTCACTTTCTCCTTATATTCAAGGTTCAATCTGTAGGGTCTCTGTTTGACTGGCCTTGCATCTGGTTTCAAAGGGATCCTCATCTCTCCCATGGGCCCTTTAATTCCCTTCATATCAGTGAACTTGGTTGGAAACAAGTCCTGATATTCATGGAGTAATTCGATGATCTTGTCAATAGTCGCAACATCCCAATAATCTCCAACATTTGCAAGCTTCGGTGTTTGCTCTGTTCCAATATTGTCTTTCTTGATCTTGATCGACTTTCCAATGAAAGTTAGCTCAACTCCTAGTCCTTCTATGTCTCTTTGGCCTTCTGTTTCAACGATGTTCACCTTCCTAGGATCATCGTTTTCATCAACATTAATGTTGTAACAACCTTGCAGTTTCTGGAGAGGTGCAGTCCATTTGTCCTCTTCTTGTTCCAAAGGGAGGCTAGATGCCTCCTCGAACACTTTTTGTATTACAACCTGTAATGCCTGATCTACTGTAGGATATTGGATTTCAAACAAAAAGGTAGTTACAAAGTTCTCGATCATACCTTCTCAATTTGTAGTGATGAGGCACAATTATGATTGAAGATACCAATTGATGGGAGTTGTGTCCAGTGTGCTAATGAATTTGTGTACCCATTGTTCTTGAGGAATGCTTCTCCAGGCTTCCTCGCAACTTTGCATATGGTCCTTTGGACAACTTTGACCTGTGTACCTAACTTCACAACCTTCTACTTGCTCTAAAAATCGTGGTGTCATCAAAGTGTGACATTGTACCGAGTCTGTAATATTGTTTTTGTGTGTCCCCCACCATCTCGCTGGAGTTGATTTTAGGGCCTCATCCATTGCCAACAATCTTTGTGGTAGTGGTACAATTTCTTCCAATTCCAACAAGAATGCTTCTAAATGATTCATACCATCAAAGGTGGGCAAGTTACTTATTATTGTGTCGATCCAATGGACTTCCTTGGTTAATCTAGCACATCTCCTTGTAGATACTTTGTACATTTTTTTCTTCTAGTTCTCCAATGCTTCTTCTGAATCAATTGAGCATGCACTACCACTTCACCAACTCAAATTCCCATCTGTTGTAGGATTAATGTAGTCCTGTTGTCTGGATGTCAATTTGTATATGTTTTCTAGTTCATATGTGTGGTCTTTTTCTCTGATGGGTTTTGTGTATCTCTGACCTTCATCAGGATCCAAAGGTGCAATGACCCTAAGGCCATCTCCTTCAAACGTCATTTGTCTTTTCTTTAAATAAACCATTGTGGAATTATTGAAGGCCCAATCAATTCCTAACAACGTAGGGTAAGGACAACTATCATCAACTATCTCAATCACCTCAAAGTATGCAAATGTCCTTACTCCATCGATGTCCATTGGATAAGCTCCAGTCTTCCAAACGGGCTTATAGCTTGTTGATTAGCCATCCTAAGCCTAATAGGGGAATAGATAAACTTAGGTTTTCCCATCAGTGCCCAGGTCTACTTCGTCATGACATTGACCTCTGACCCCAAGTCGAGGACCACATAGTCTATATCATACTCTCCAATTTGAGAATTAAGGTGTAGTTCTTTATTTTCCCTTCTCTTCTTGGATAGTTGATGTACTGCTTTATTCAACAAAGGATCTACCCTTCCTATCTCATACTGTCTGACCAAATTTTGTAGTTCTTGTATGGATTTTTCATCTTTAATCAACTCAATACACGTATACAAGAAAATGCCAAGTTTACTCACCTCTTTTCCATCTCTGGGCATAGTAGACTGATCAAATTCCAGAGGCATTCCATATTCTCTTACTTCTAGTCGAACCTTTGATGAAGAAGCCTGATCTCCTCTGAAATCTTTTCTTGCTTCTGTTATCTCTCCAGAAGTCCTTCTAGGCTGTAGGTCAAAGAAGCCTGGTAACTTAAAGTGTGAATGATTTGTGTTTTGTGTTTGGATCAAATGGGAAATACTGACCTACTGGATTTGTATCAAGACAATCAATTGTATACAATAGATGAGACAATGCTCTCAAGAATCAATGATCAGGTAAATAGCTTAACTGGTGGGTGAAGAATTCTAAATTTATCAACCAAATCAGATGGGTGATGGGTTGAATAAATATAGTACTTATTGCTTATTTAATCAAGCTTATGAACTGACTAATGAGATAAAAATCATTAGCAGTTAAAACAAACTTGCATCAATAACAACCATCAAAGTATAGGAAAAGAAGTAAATGGAAATCTGACATCAATCGATGAGAGGAACTTGTGATCTGTATTATATCATATGAAAAGTCTATTACAATATGGTGTAGCCTCAGTCTCTCCAGACTCGAACCCCATGCTCCTCTTGGACTGATTGGATTTATAGCCTTTACAATATACAACCGAGATCCTATGAAGGAGGATCCAGAAAACTAAAAATAACATACAATCGAACTAACAAAAAAATGATAGGATCAGATCCTACATTAAAGGAATCAAACCCTTATCCAATGTCTTTAAAATCTCCACCAAAGCACGCTGATGACTGTAGGAGACTTATACCATCGATTCCTACCAGCTAGAACACCTATCCAATGTTTGATTGTTGAAATCAAGGTGTATCTTTGACCAAATATAGGGAAACTCCTTTATCTTTTGGCCTCAACATCTATCTCAAAAATGGAACAGAACACTAAAACAGATCCCTTTAATTATATTCTTAACTTTAAACCATCCGCGTGCCCTTTGAAAAGACCAAACTGAGATATGTGCAAAAAGAGTGCCATTCTGCCCTTGTTTGTGCTTTCGGTGGCTAAAGAATCAAAATTATAACCTGTAAGCCACCGAAAGCTTTGGCTAAGGGAAACTGTGAAAGTCATCCTAAGCCACTGAAAGCATAATTTGAAAACAACTTTCAAAATTTGCAAAATTGCATAAAGTATTTCAATCAATCATACTCCTTTGATTGATGATTTAAATGACTTTCAAATATGGGAAGACCTTTACTTTGTTGGACATTTACCAGAAATTATCTGTCACTTGAAATGCCTCGATTGCTTTTTCCCTTAAATGATGGAACTGCTGCTAATAATGTGGATCTAAAATTTAGATTGATCTCTGATTGATAATTAGTTGCCAAGTGTTCTAGAAACTAAAACCAAGCTTCACCCTTTGAATTGAAGGATGCTTTTAACTGATGATGGTTTTCCATGTATATGGGAAAATTCATAGAATGAAGCTTCTCTTCCACCGATGTAATCAGAAGCCCCTGACAACTGATTTAAGTTCTCTGGCAGTAGTTGATTCTAGGCAAACTAGAATGTTAAAAAGATGAATTAATGGCTCCAATAGCTTGATTGAAGGAAACTGGCAAATAGTGCAGAGAAGTATTCTCACAAGCAACTGAGAAGGAGAAAATGAAGCTTAGTGCTAAGGTCTTGAGAAACTGTCTCCTAGAGATAACGAACTGCTTTGGCACAATCTCTAACCATGAGATTTGTTAGAAAACAATACTAGAAGAGTACCAAGCTATATTAATGAGAGCTGTCATAATAGTGCGAGATACAGGAAATGCACCATATTTTCTTTCTCCTGCTGGATTGGAAGGTATGTCAATTTATTCTTGTTCAAGCTTTGGATTACTTCCCCCACCTTGTTGATGTTTGTGTTTCTTCCATAATTGAAGAAGGCTTGGAAAATCAGATCTGATCAATCTTTAGAGGATCCAATTGATTTCGAGATCTGAGCATCAACTGGGTAATTGTCTATACTCTATAGGACTCCAAATGTCTACAAAATAGATTGGAGATCTCTTTATAAGCTTTCCCAAGTATACATATTTGTAGTTTTCTGAGAGTCCTCGAGATGAAATAAGAAAAAGAGATCTTTTGCCAATAGTGAATCGCTTCAGGTTGAGATTGAAGATCCATCAATATTCTAACCAAACATTTGTTTTTACCTGTCAAAGGCTCACAAAAGTTCAAAAAAAAATCATGCAAGCATTTGAAACCTTTAATAAACACCTGCACTTCAGTATACCCAACTCCTGCAACGTTTAGATATGAAATCGATTTCTTTGACACCAGGACGCACGAGGTTCTTGATGCCAAAAAATGCCCATACAATGAGCGAAGAATTCAATACCATAAACCAATATTGTTGTGATGATATCCATCATTTAATTCATGGTGTTGATGAGATTAGATAAGAGAACCCCATCCGTAGGCTACTTAGGCGCTCTGTTCTAGGGTATGTGTTGCGTGGTAATGATGGCTTGTTGCCTGCGTGCTTGATCTGCAACAGAAAAACTCTCGGTCTCTTATATTGAATATGGTTTCTTCTCCTCGTGATTTGGCACTCAGTATTGCCATATGGAACAACTTCACAACACCAGCCTGAAAAAATGACTATAAGATAAAGGTATTGGGCTTGGCACTGTGCTTGATATGTGGATTCAGAGTGTCTATTGGTTTGTGGCTTGACTCGTGGACATTTGGACACTTGGACACTGTAGTGCTTAAGTGTTTTGGCTTAATGCTAACCTATGTATGGCTTGTGATGATGACAAGTATTTTAAATATGGACTCGACGCTTGTATTGGTTTAATGTGTTGAACAAATGGGGTGCGTGACAAGTGGAATGAGGAGTTTGGCATATGTGCATGTAATTCAATGTATGGGTTTTAGGATATAGACTTGAAACTTTTATGTGACCTCGACCCTGCAATGGATTGTAAGAAATCGAGCTTGTGTGACTCATGTATTGATTGTTTAACTTTGGTAAATACATAGGTTTGGTGAATAAGCTTTAATACCTAGGTCTTGCTAAGCACACACCATATTTACAAATAAAATATGATTTTTTATTTGAAAATATGAAAAAGCACAAAAACTAAAATTTCTGGCAAACTTAACAAGGCTTTTGTAATGCAGGTCATGGAAAAAGAAACCGAAGGGTTTCTGGGCAAGAATGATCAATGGGAGTTTTGATGAAGACCTGGGTTTTAAGATACTGGCCATAAAACTTTAGAAATGAGCGTATAAAATAAAAATGAGAAAACACTCCAAAAATATCAGTGCATTTTTTATCGCTAACATCTGGCTCCAACTAGGATGGAGACCTCCCTGTGAGGTTTTCAAGAACCTAGTAGTTTCAGTTGCCTTTACCATTGGGCATGGAGTCATATGGCCTTTAGTATTGGGCTATGGAGTCATCTGGCCTTCACAACTGATCCCCTAAAAACCTGTAGCCTGCCTGTGAGGTTTCAAGAACAAGCAAACCTGTGCCTGTCCATTTAACTTGAAAATCCTGCAACCTATTTAGAAATCATCCACAATTTGTATTGTGTCTAGTCCATTGGGCTATGGGGTTATTTAATGTCGTCACTAGATCTCTACAATCTTTATTCGAACTCTGAATGCAAATTCACTACTGCAAACTAAAAAGAATCTACAACCATGCTTGATGGCGAGCTTATTCTCTACCTATTCCTACTCTTAACCAGTAAAAACATGATCATCATGTAACGTCATGCTTCCAATGAAGCCATGATAACATTGAACTATTTACAAAATCTCTTTGCATGCAGATAAATTTCAAAGAACACTTCATGTCGTGCATCAAAATTTCAACTTGTAGAGCATACTTACAATCATCATTCACATTGATTCCAAAGATTGCACAACTGAAGACTTATGAAAAACATAACTCCATATAAACGACTACCGGATCATAGAAAAAAATTTAACTCTGCTTGTTGCTCAAACCTTTCTTCTTCTCCTGATATATGGATCTGCTCATAAACAGGTTTCTGCAATTGTGAAAATAGCAGTGAGTTGCTTTGACTACTAATCCCTTCTTGTTTGATATCTTCTTCATAAATGATATTAGTCTTTTTTTTCATGAGATGCTGCAAACAGAAGAGAAGATCCTAAATCTTTAGATTAAACTCATCATATTTAATGTCTTCTGCAAACATAGAATGGTTGATTTCAACATGATGATGTTCCTTGATGGGCAAGGAAAAAGGCTCATCAAAATCAGATTCGTAGTTGTCATATATTGGTTGGCTGCTACTTAAATCAACATCATTTGATGTAAGGATATGCTCTACTCCATTTGCATACTTATCAAAAATAGGTGAACAAAAATCTCCTGAATCTTTCAAAGAAAGACAGGCAGTCTTCAGATCCTTCTCTCCAATCACAGGTGAAAACATATCATAGGAAACCTCTTGAAAAAGTGCAGAAAAAACTTCTTCTCTAACTGTTTCCTCATGTAAATCAAAGGCAACAGGTGCAACAGAGATAAGATATGATGCATTTACATCTATGCAATTCTTATTTTTTTCATGAAGATCTTCCTTAACAACATAATTTTCATCTTGACAAACAAAAGAAAAGACTACTTTCTGTTGAACTTGCTTCTCGAATTCATCACAACAATCTTCAAAGAGACTTTTAGCTGGAAATTCATCTTTACAAAAAAAATGGAAAGCATAATGAAGACTTTCCAATGAGTGAATGCTTGAAACTGGAAGAGATCTGCACCAATCAAGGGAAATCCCCTCTAATGAATACTTGAAAAGCTTAATTTGAACATCCTCATGTACAATTCCAAGCCAATGAATAAAATCATGAAAATCCAGCAAGTGTTCATCTGACACTTCCCACTCTTCTCCTCTAAATCTGGGAATACTACATTCCCATTCATCTCTACTAGGTACTAGATGAGGGTAACCAAAAATACTTGAGAAATTGCAAAATGCATACCTCTTGTTTATTTCATACCAGTGAAGTCACCAACAAATTTTTGAACAATGGAGTCGCCATTGAATTCGTCCTTCATGGAGTCACCAGATAGATAATTACAACCAAGAAAATTTCCAGGCTTTGTTTATCATCAAAGATGGATCTATGTCGTCTCCCAAGGAAGTTGAGCTTCAATCTCCTCTCCCTAGCAACGATGCCAATTTGTTATCTTTCCTGGAGTCCTTCTAGGCTGTAGGTCAAAGGAAAATGGTAACTTAAAGTGTGAATGATTTTGTGTTTTGTGTTTGGATCAAATGGGAAATACTAACCTATTGGATTTGTATCAAGAAAATCAATTTTATACAACAGATGAGACAATGCTCTCAAGAATCAATGATCATGTAAATAGCTTAACTGGTGGGTGAAGAATTCTAAATTTATCAACTAGATTAGATGGGTGATGGGTTGAATAAAGATAGTACTGATTTCTTATTTAATCAAGCTTATGAACTGACTAATGAGATAACAGTCATTAGCAGTTAAAACAAACTTGAATCAATAACAACCATCAAAGTATAGGAAAAGAAGTAAATGGAAATCTGACATCAATCGATGAGAGGAACTTGTGATCTGTATTATATCATATGAAAAGTCTATTACAATATGGTGTAGCCTCAGTCTCTCCAGACTCGAACCCCATTGTCAGGCTGCTAAATTGTAGCTTTTAAGTGTCCTGAATCACTAAATTGTCAAACCAGGGTTGGTATACTTCGAGCTGATACACAGTATGTGCGGGCAAGCGTCTAGTCTTTATTCGAATGCTATCCTAAAAATAAAGCA
>ML788374.1:36945-70514 GCA_009831015.1 Picea engelmannii
TACCTTAGGTGACCCCTTTGAGTGGGAAAGGGCTGTTGATTATAGCAAAAAGAGGTCAAAAAGGGTGGTACTGGCATAGAGTTGGAGGTCAATGGTATGTAGTATGGGCATAGAACATAGTCAAAACCGGGGACCAACACCCATGCTCCTCTTGGAATGATTGGATTTATAGCCTTTACAATATACAACTGAGATCCTATGAAGGAGGATCAAGAAAGATAAAAATAGCATACAATCGAACTAGCAACAAAATGATAGGATCAAATCCTACATTAAGGGAATCAAACCCTTATCCAATGTCTTTAAAATATCCACCAAAGCATGCTGATGACTGTAGGAGACTTATACCATCGATTCCTACCAACTGGAACACCTATCCAATGTTTGACTGCTGAAATCAAGGTGTATCTTTGACCAAATATAGGGAAACTCCTTTATCTTCTTGCCTCAACATCTATCTCAAAAATGGAAAAGAACACTAAAACATATCCCTTTAATTATATTCTTAACTTAGAAACCATCCTCCTGCCCTTTGAAAAGACCAAACTGAGATCTGTGCAAAAAGAGTGTCATTCTTCCCTTGTTTGTGCTTTCAGTGGCTAAAGAGTCAAAATTATAACCTGTAAGCCACCAAAATCTCTGGTTTCGGTGGCTAAGGGAAACTGTGAAAGTCAACCTAAGCCACCAAAAGCGCAGTTTGAAAATAGCTTTCAAATTTTGCAAAATTACATAAAGTATTTCAATCAATCATGCTCCTTTGATTGATGATTTATATGACTTTCAAATCTAGGAAGACCTTTACTTTGTTGGACATTTACCAGAAATGCTCTGTCACCTGAAGTGGATCGATTTATTTTTGTCTTAAATGATGGAACTGCTGCTGAGAATGTGGATATAGAATCTGGATTGATCTTTGATCGATAATTAGTTGCCAAGTGTTCTAGAAAATAAAACCAAGCTTCACCCTTCGAATTGAAGAATGTTTTTAACTGATGAGGGTTTTCCATGTATATGGGAAAATTCATAGAACGAAGCTTCTCTACTTCCGATGTAATAAGAAGCCCCTGACAATTGATTTCAGTGCTCTGGCAGTAGTTGATTCTAGGAAAACTAGAATGCCAAAAAGGTGGATTAATGGCTCACAGTTGCTTGCAATAATAATGCCAAATACCACAGGCACCAAATCCATATAAATAATAGAGGATTCCCTCTTACATGTTACTTACAAATTCAAATATTGTTGTAAAATGAAAATGAGTAATGGCTCCAATAGCTTGATTGAAGGAAACTCGCAAATAGTGCATAGAAGTATTCTCACAAGCAACCGAGAAGGAGAAAATGAAGCTTAGTGCTAAGGTCTTACTGTCTATTGGAGATAATGAACTTCTTTGGTACAATCTCTAACCATGAGATTTGTCAGAAAACAATATTAGAAGAGTACCAAGCTGTAATAATGAGAGTTGTCATAATAGTTTGAGATACAGGAAATGCACCATATTTTCTTTCCCCTGTTGGATTGGAAGGTATGTCAATTTCTTCTTGTTCAAGCTTTGGATTACTGCCCCTACCTTGTTGATGTTTGTGTTTCTGCCATAACTGAAGAAGGCTTGGAAAATCAGATCTGGTCAATCTTCGGAGGATCCAATTGATTTCGAGACCTTAGCATCAACTAGGTAATTGTTTATACTCTATAGGACTCCAAATGTCCACAAAACAGATTGGAGATCTCTTTATAAGCTTTCCCAAGTCTACATATTTGTAGTTTTCTGAGATTCCTTGGGATGGAAGAAGAAAAAGAGATATTTTCCTAATAGTGAACCGCTTTAGGTTGAGATTGAGGATCCATCAATATTCTAACCAAACAACCAAACATTTGTTTTTACCTATCAAAGGCTCACAAAAGTTCAAAACAAAATCATGCAAGCATTTGAAACCTTTAATAAACACTTGCACTTTAGTATACCCAACCCCTGCAACGTTTGGATATGAAATCGATTTATTTGACACCATGACACATGGGGTTCTTGATGCCAAAAAAATGCCCATACAACGAGCGAAGAATTCAATACCATACACCAGTATTGTTGTGACTATATCCATAATTTAATTCATGGTGTTGATGAGATTAGATAAGAGAACCCCATCCGTAGGCTACTTAGGTGCTTTGTGCTAGGGTATGTGTTGTGTGGTAATGATGGGTTGATGCCTGCGTGCTTGATCTGCAGCAAAAAAACTCTTGGTCTCTTATATTGAATATGGTTTCTTATCTTCATGACTTGGCACTCAGTATTGCCATGTGGAACAACTTCACAGCAACACCAACCTGAAGAAATGACTATAAGATAAAGGTATTGGGCTTGGCGTTGTGCTTGATATGTGGAGTCGGCTTGTCTATTGGTTTGTGGCTTGACTTGTGGACATTTGGACACTTGGACATTGTAGTGCTCAAGTGTTTTGGCTTAATGCTAACCTATGTATGGCTTGTGATGATGACAGGTATTTGAAATATGGACTCGACGCTTGTATTGGTTTGATGTGTTGAACAAATGGGGTGTGTGACAAGTGGAATGAGGAGTTTGGCATATGTGCATGTAATTCAATGTATGGGTTTTAGGATATAGACTTGAAACTTTTATGTGACCTCGACCCTGCAATGGATTGTAAGAAATCAGGCTTGTGTGACTCATGTATTCACTGTTTAACTTTGGTAAATACATAGGTTTGGTGAATAATATTTAATACCTAGGTCTTGCTAAGCACACACCATATTTACAAATAAAATATGATTTTTTATTTGAAAATATGAAAAAGCACAAAAAATAAAATTTCTGGCAAACTTAACAAGGATTTTGTAATGTAGGTCATGGAAAAAGAAACCAAAGAGTTTATGGGCAAGAGTGATCAATGGGAGTTTTGATGAAGACCTGGGTTTTAAGATGCTAGCCAGAAAACTTTAGAAATGAGCGTATAAAATAAAAATGAGAAAACACTCCAAAAATACCAATGCATTTTTTATCGCTAACAACTTCCTCAAATATCTACTTCTCTTTCCTTGGGTCAAATTCTTGTGTCTTCTCTGCAGCTTTCCTGACTCCTGATTCTTTTGTAGTCTTTCCTTGGATCACTTTGTCTTCTCCTGTAACAACGCCTCCTCTTGTGATAACAATGACTCTAGGATCTGCTCCACGAGGTTCTGCTTTGATTAGTTGTATTTTCTAATTTCCTCCTCATTTCTCCTGAAGCTTATCCAACAATGTTGGACATTCCTCAATAACATGCTCAAATTAGTTGTAGTAGCTGCAAGTGGTACAAGGGTTATTACAGTCCCTTGCCAAGTGTCCTGACTATGCACAGTTATAATAGATGATTTTCCCTTGACCTCGACCCATACATCCTCCTCTTCCTCTTCCACGGAATCCACCCCGAGGGTTGAAGTTTCCTCTCTCGGGGGAATTATACTGCGCAATGCTTCCTTCTTTCTAAAATTCACCTTGAATTTTGTATATATCCCTTGACCTTTCATGCATGAGATCGTAATCCCTACAATCTCCATCATCGTGTCCTATCGACCTATAGAACGTGCAATACAGATTTGTGGGTGTCTGGACATATTTTTCTAGATAGTAACATTCACTAGGGTGACGTTGATTTCTACATACCTCGCACCAGGATAGGGTAACTTGCTTCAAAGGGCTCGGAGCTCCAGAGGCCAAGTATTCATGAAATAGGGGGTAGTTCTCCTTGTCATGGCCCTCTGATTTGCATCTGATACACAAGATGTATTCCCTTTCATCTTTTCCCTTGTCTTTCTTCATATCTTCGACCTACAATGATAAGCTAGATAGCTGACTCAAGATTTGACTCATACCTGAGATGGATTCTCCCATAGGGGATGATTCTAATTTCATGGTGATCTCTAGTGCCTCAGCCTGTGAAGTAATCTTTTGTTGCATCAGCGGAACTTTGATGTGTGGTAAGAGGGAAAAAATGAACCATTCCTTGTTCTGCTCATCTGTGATCTGAAAACTCAAATGGCCTGTCAAGGTCTTAAATATATGATCAAAGTCCCACACAGGTTCAATAGTTATCTGCTTGATTTCTTTTAGTTCTGTAATTCACTGCGACTCTGATTTAGGTTTCTTGAATTCGGCAGTTAGCATAGTCTTAATGGCATTCAACGATTTAGGTGTAGCTCCTTGGAAAAATTTCATATACCAGCTCAGTGCATGATCTCTTAGGGTAGTACTGAACTGAGCTCGTTTGACAGCCTCGTCAGTGATATTCTTAATACTCCACACAGCTTCATAGAGAAACCAGTGTTGATCAGGGTATTCGGATCCATCTCCTCTAAAGGTGGGTAACCTCATCTCATCTGCCATAGATATTCCTAGGTTTCCTAACTGAGTATGTGGTGGACTGCTAGTGAAAGTTCTTTGAACGCTCGGGTGGCTCTGATTACTTAATACTGCTGAAACAATAGGAGGAGTAATAGTACTTACTTCAACAGTTGGCGCAGTTCTTGAAGTTTCTGGCTCTTCTCGGTGAGGTTACTCTGTCCTAGCGGATTCTGAATGCTCTTTGTCTGTAAGATCTGCCTCTTCTCCACTGTAGAACCCTTCATCTCCGTAGTTCTTCTTAAACAGGTTCGCGAGGTGAACTTCTTTGAATACTTTGCCACTGCGCGTATGTATAGCCTCTGTGTTGTTGTCGCTGTCTGAATTTTTGGACATTAGCTCTTTTGATCTGACTGATTACTGTATCTTCAAGATGTTCTTCTCACACAGTAACATCTTGATCTTCAACTTCAGAAAATGTAAAAATTTTCCTCTAGGTCCCTAAAAGAAATATCTCTCTGGTTGGCTATATGATTCCACTCTGTCAACAAAAAACTCAGTGATGCACCCTCCAATGGTGCTATCAAATCCGTGATATACTACTTGTGACACGATGTTATCAACTCTCTTGACATTCTTAATCATCGGTGATGTCCAAACCACAGGAGGTCTAGATATGATCTCAAACTTGGTATCGGCTAACCTAGCTAACCACTTGTATAGCTCCTGATGGATTCCTCCAAAACAAATCTCATGTATATCGATAAAGATATATCTTCCTAACCAATCCTCTATACTAAGATTAGGGTTCTTGTTTTGGGCTTCAACAAAGTCCTTTTCTTGATCCTCTATCCACCTTTGAATCTCTGTCTTTGATGGAAAACACCTTGACATTCCCTCAAGAAGATTCCTATCCCGACAACGGAACCATTTGTTGGCACAGGGGTAGACCCAAGGTTCAATGCTACAACGGTGCACCAACAAGCCCTTACTACTGGCCCTTTCGGCAACAACTATGAAGCAGATGCAGTCTCACCCGAAGTAGCTATAGGGGGTTGCAGGACACAGGTGTCTACAACCAGAGGAAATGCATAGTGGATTCACAACAACAACACACAACCACCTAGTTATCCTTTATCTTCCTTAAGCTCACTATGCAAGTTACATTTCAGATCTAGCACAATATCACCTTAGCAGCATATCAAATGATGAGAATACAACATCAATCACACATAACACAAGATATATGTGGTTCACCCTCTCCTTAGGGATACATCCACAAAACGGTGCTTATGATATATTAATATGGAAGCATACGGTTCTTATCTGCGCTCTTAGCTAGCAGATCTTCTCTTCTTCTTCTCTCTTTCTCTCTCTCCCCTCCCTGTGCACCCAGCTACAAGGTTGATCTTCACACCCAGCTGAATATCTTACAATACTAGAAGGCTCTCGCACTCAACACTTCTCTCTTTCACAGTAGTACTCACTCAATCATACAATAACAATGAACCCTCAACCAACTTAGCACCAACCCATCCCAAGTCCTTTAGACCTTTATTTATACATTATACTAGCTCTCGGATACCCTTAGGTTAAAACCTAAGTGTCAAAACCCTATATACCAAAACCCTAGGTGTCTCAAACCCTAGGTCAACTTGACCCGCATTTTCAGGGCTTTGCCAGTATGTCTTTCCTTCCTTCACATGCAGTGCTTCAAAGCATCTATTGACATATTATTTTGATTGTTGAGTTGTCCACGATCCCTCTTCCTTGTTGATTTGTCATCCTCAATCTCCTCGTCTAATGAATTTCTTTCTCTTACTTCGCTCCGTCTTTTCTGCTCTTCTGCTCACTTCGACCCAGTAACAATCACTATGTCTTCCGCGTAGTTCACATTCCTTCTTTTCTACCTTTCAATTACTTCCACACCCAAGGGCCAACACAACATAATCTATAGTTCTCTAAAATAACTTTCCAATGAGCTATCACACACCTAAAACAAAGTTCGTATGCAAATGTTACGACCCCAAGAAGTTGAGGTACCAACTTACCCATAGGGGCCCACATGACGTTTTATGTTTCACCTCCTAGGGTTATGTTTTTGGATGTCTAGGGTTTTGGCATTCATGAGTCATATCAAAAAGGCCTCCGAAGCCTCATTGTAATCATTCTTCTCAGAGGGATGCACATCTCTTCTCAGAGATAGCTACCACCATTCGAGCAAGTGTTTTAGTTCTATAGTTTTATAGTTTCAACCTATTTCATTTATTCAATAGAAGATATTGTTCACTCGATATCTGTGTTGTTCTTCATGTCTCTGTGTTTATTGTATTCAGTCTGTTAATTAGTTCGTTCTGATCCTAAATCCGGATCAGTGGTATCAGAGCGGTCTGCTCTTCATTTATTTTTCTTCGTGCATGTCCCCAACAAGATTTGGGTACAAGAAGTTGGGACTCAAACCAATCGAGCTGTTGTAAGATCGGTCACGTCGAGCCTGACAACAACCCATGGGAGATGAAAATAAAGACGATGGAGCAAGATATCATTTTAAAATGTTGCTCGAGGAAGCCCTTGCGTGACAAATGAACGAAATGATGGACAACTTTTCCTAGATCCTTCGACAACTACCCATAGGAGAAGTATCTTCATCAAGCGGCCATGCAACCCCCTTCAAGGTACATGTAAATTTTGATATTCCATTATTTGAAGGATTGATATATGCAGATGTTGTAGATAAATGGTTGAATATGCTTGAAGGATATTTTTCGGTCCATAATTTTTTCGATAGGGAAAATATTACTTTTGCACTCCTCAAGGCCGTCCTCCATGTTAGGGACTGGTGGGACACTTACTTTAAGAAAAGGGCCATAGATGAATCTGCAATATTTGTGGTTTCCCCTACATGGGATTCCTTTCGGGATGCCATTAAAGAAAAATACTACCCTATTGGAAGGTACGAGTACCAATACACTATATGGACCACCCTGCATCAAGAAAGGGACTAGATAGTACTAGATTTCACCAATATTTCCCATACCTTGCGCACCAAGTTGGGTATCAAAGACTCTGTGCGAAATTTGGTCCTCAAATACTACAACTATTTTCATAGATACATTCAAAAAGAAATGGAGTTTATGGACATCGCCTCATTGGGTACGAATTATAGATATGATGTCAAGATCAAGCAAAAATTTAAGTAGAAGATGCGAGAGTTTGGATCTACAAACTCCTCACAGCCGAAGAACGGAAAAGGAGGCCCCAACTCACACAGCAAGGGATAGAGCAAATATGGCCACTCTCAGGACAACTAGTCCAAGCCACAACACAAGAAGGGCAATGAGAAGATGAAGGACACAAGAAAATGGTATGAATACCATAAAATCCCTTGGCACAACCTTGAAGAATGTCTCTCCAAGAGGTCACTCATGGTTGAGCTGAAGGCTTCCGAGTTAGAGGACGATTCTGATTTTGAATCAAATCCAAAAAAAGGGAAGCATATTATTGATGTGGAACCCAGTGCCACTGTCGCTACCACCAAAGTCCATCCAAGCGAACCAGAAGAACCAGAGGAAGGGGAATGCCTCTTTCACTCACATATGTGGGTAAAGGGGGATCCACTTCATTTCATTGTCAATAGAGGAAGTTATAAGAACCTGATATCAATAGAGTTCTTCAAGTGAATGGACCTTCTGACAAAACTGCACTTGCATCCTTACACCATTAGTTGGCTTCGCCAATGAAGAGATCTCTGTGTCAGCCAACAATGTCGTCTGCCCTACAGCATCAAGCCCTTCAAATATGAGGTATTGTGTGATATTGATCCCCTTGAATTTTTTGATGTTCTTTTAGGACAACCATATTTGTGGAAGGGTCATGTTGTGTATGAGTCTAGACCCCACAATGTTATTATTACTTTGGGTAGACAATTGTACAGGATACCAGAGGTAGCACTACCTACTGCTATTTATTTAATCTCTACTAAGCAATGAAGTAAGGTCATTTCACAGACCGGGAATTTCGTCTTCTTTGTGATCCATGCTCACAGTAATTAGAGGGTCTCTGCCACATCTGTGGCATGTACATAGAGCCTCTCTTTGTAGCAGAAGTAAGTGGATGTGATTGTTGAATATTACAGAGACATATTCTCCTCAGTTACCGGGGTATCGATGCACTGCCAAGTCAAGCATCCAATTGATCTAACCCTTGGCGCACCTCTTCCTAATGGACCAGTCTATCGTCGCTCGCTGATGGAAAATGACGAAATCAAGCGTCAGATCCAAGAGATTCTTCAAAAGGGTCACATCATACCCAACTCCTCCCCTTGTGGAAGCATGATTGTATTGGTGCAAAAGAAGGATGGGACTTGGCATCTCTGCATTGATTACAGGGCATTAAACAAAATCACAGTAAAAAACAGTACCCAATTCCTAGGATTGATGACCTTCTTGACCAACTCAAGGGGGAAAAGTTCTTCAATAATAGTGACCTAAAGTTTGGCTACCACTAGGTTCCCATCAAACCAACTGATGTTTATAAGACAAATTTCAAATCTAAATAAGGTCTCTTTGAATAATTGGTATATTTGGATGACATCCTCATCTTCAACATAACTTGGGAGGAACACATATGACATATTCAACAGGTTTTGAGCACTCTGCGGCAACACAAGCTATATGCCAACTTGGAAAAATGTTACTTTGGCATGAACACAGTCCAATAATTGGGCTCCATTGTTGATGAACATGGGGTACATGTTGATCCCACTAAGATCCAAGTCATTCGTGACTGGCCAACCCTAAACACACTAACCGAGCTTCAGAGCTTCTTGGGACTGACCAATTTCTACTGACGGTTCATGTTGGGATTCTCCCATATTGCATGGGCCCTCAACCATGTGAACAAGGGCGGTGGTAGGGAAAATTTCATACGGAGGAAGGAACAAAAATGAGCATTTGATGATCTGAAGCATTGCTTGTGTTGAACTCCAGTACTGTCCTTTCCTGATCTGCAACAACCGTTCGATATTGAGATTGATGCATCTGACTATGTTGTAGGCACAATTCTCACTCAACATAGTCATCCAATGGCATACCATAGTGAGACACTCTCAGATACTATCCATAAATACCCCACCTATGATAAGGAATTATATTCCATTGTATAAGCCTATCATCAATGGAAACATTACATTCTGGGAAAGGAGATGATCATCCACACTGATCAAAAGCCTCTACAGTTCATACAGACACAGGGGGAGTTGCAAAATGACTGCCATAAGAAGTGGTCCAGGTACATGCGCGACTGTCACCGATTTTCACATTCATGATGAGATGCTATGCCATCTGGGCCATATATGTTTTCCTGCAAGAGAGCATGCAAATATGATTTAGGAATCCCACTACAGTCAGGTGGCATGACATTTTGGCATGGAGAAAACTTTGGTCATTCTCCAAAAACATTTTTATTGGCCAAAACTTCGATAGGACGTCAACAAGTATATCATATCTTTCATTTCCTATGCCATTTCTAAGCCAACCATCAAAAAGAAAGGATTATACATCCCTCTTCCTACCCCTGAGAATCCTTGGGAATCCATCTCGATGGATTACATGTCTGGCCTTCCATCCACTAATAAAGGAAATGATTATGCATTTGTGGTCATTGATTGGTTTTCAAATATGGCCATCCTCATAGCCTACAAGAAGAACATCACAACAGAAGATACTCCCAAGCTCTTCTTCGAACAAGTGTGGGTCCATTTTGGGATACCACAGACCATCATCTTCGACCGAGACATTAGGTTTCTCAACACATTTTGGTTGAGTCTCTGGTCAATGTTGGACACCAAGCTCACTAAATCCACCACTTTCCACCCCCAAACAGAGGTCATCAATTAGATAATTTTGCACATCCTGCACATGTACAACTCTAAACATCCTCATACATGGGATGAGAGTCTCCCCTATGTTCAACACAGTTACAACAAGGATCTCCATAGCTCCACCAACCATAGCCCATTTCAGGTGGGACTGGGATTCAAACCCTTGGGTCCCATTGATGTTGCACTACTTCTTGCAACCACACAGACATTCTCTTCCCATGTTCAGTCTAAGACCAAAAAATCCACCATATTCATTGAGCGGATTTAGTACATCCGCCAACAGGTCAAGGAGATTTTGCAGAAAGCCAATGCTAAGTAAAAGCAACGCCATGATCAACACAGGCTACCGCACCAATTTCAGGTTGGAGACAAGGTCTGGTTACACTTGTAGAAGGAGAATCTTACATGGCCCCATCAGAAGCTCCACCCACTTTGCTATGGGCCTTACACCATCACCAAGGCTGCGGGTAACAATGCTTTTGAGCTCAACACTCCACCATTCATTGGCTTGCACATAGTGTTCAATGTGGAACTCCTTCAACCATATTTTCCACCATTATTGGACACCTTAGAGATCACAGAACAAATGACACCAACATAGCTCAACCCTGACTGCATGGAACAAGAATCCACTGATCAGATAGTGGAACACTGGTCAAGGGAACTCGCTAGTAGAGGATCGAACTTTATCTGGTTGTCGAGGAAGGGAAAATCCTACACCAAGGAAAGTGGCTCACCCATGGCCAAATCCATCAGAAGTTTCCTCACTTGATGGGGGAACTCAATGTAATGGATTCCATTGCTTTATAAGGGGGGAGGATTGATCTAGGTGGATATTGGTGGCCACCCACCTATTCCAACTGGCTCCTCTGTCAGTTTTTAGTTCAACATGTTCTTATATACTTCTTTGTAATTGTGGGTTCTACACTTCTGGGGCTGTCTAAAGCCCTACACATCTTCCAGGTGGATATTGGTGGCCTCTCACCTAATCCAATTGGCTTATTTTGTATGTTTTCCTGTCAACACATCTTGTTGTACTTCCAGGGCCATTTTGGAGCCCTAAACAATGTTTTTTTGGCTCGCCATATTCAAATTGTAGACAGAGTCAGAGTTTGATGACATAATGTGTATTTCTATAAAATACCTTTCCAATGGGCTATCACACACCTAAAATGGAAGGTTGTATGCAAAATTTACAACCTCGAGAAGTTGAGGTACCAACTTACCCATAGGGGTCCACATGACTTTTGGCGTTTCACCTCCTAGGGTTAGGTTTTTGGATGTCTATGGTTTTGACATTCATAAGTAATATCAAAAAGGCCTCTGGAGCCTCATTGTAATCATTTTTCTCAGACGGATTTGCATAGCAGCCACATCTCTTCTTAGAGATAACTACCACCATTCGAGCAAGTGTTTCAGTTCTGCAATTTTACAGTTTCAATCTATTTCATTTATTCAATATAAGATATTGTGCACTGGATATCTGTGTTGTTCTTCATATCTCTGTGTTTATTATATTCAGTGTGTTAATCAGTTCATTCCGCTCCTAAATCCATATCAATTGGCTTATTACTGCTCCAATTGTGTTTTGGTAACTGAGATGTCCGACATATGGAACATCATGCATTTATTTTAGTACAAAATTCCTAAGTTCTTTGTAACTAGGAACACAAATTCTATTCTTATGCATAAGTAATCCATCTTCCTTAATTTCATATTTTTTAAATTTTTTTTATATATTTTCCTCCTATAAAAAAAATTTACCTGTAGGTAATGATGATCCATAACAACATCTAAAATTTTGCTCTTTAAATCTCACTGATGCATACTAATGGTTGTATCATGCATGAGATGTACTCTTCTTTTGAGTGCATCAACAACTTTGTTGACGATTGAAAACGTCAATGAAGTTTCACCCGCAAAGTATTGCTAAATCCTATTATTATAAAAACTAAATAATACTAGTAGGTGGGACCCCCTTGAACTATTGGGAAGCAGATATGTTCATTTTTTATATTGAGATGATGTGTGACACATGGTTGATGAAGATCTCGTTGTTATTGGTTATAAATTGAGCTTATGGAAGGTTTATTCCTTATGTTACTATAGCCTATGCTATTCATTAATGTCATTGTTGTCTGTTCTTATCGCACCTGCATAACAAACATGTTAGTAAAACTACATGAAGGGCAGTTTTGGGAGAAGCAAAATACTAGAATGAATGCAAGGGAAGGGGACCTAGTTTTGCAATATCACATGTGAACAACTTAAAGGAAATGAGAAACAATTGCAAGGGGAAGATTTGAAAGATATCCTAACTATACTACATGCATGAGAACACTTGATGATTATTGTTAAGCCCTAGCTAGCAAGTAAATGGTTGTGAATTTATGATTGAATTACATGTTTAATATGCATATGGTTGAAATGTTGGTGGCAGATTTGGAAAGGTGATAATGCTAATGGTTATTCATTTTAGTTAATTGAATTATGTGGCCGAACCACATATGGTATTTTGGATAGATGGAACGTTGGTGGCGCTTGACAAGGTGGTCAACGTTAATGGTTATGCATTTTTGTTTGGGTTATATGATATAAAATGGAAATATGTTGATCGCACTACTAGCTTTTAATGTGGTGATAGTTTTGATGCATGTTTGATTAATCACGTTAATGGGAAATTTTTTGCATGTACTGTTGAGTTAATGAGATGTGGTTGGAGGTGACGGGCATTTACTGCACATCACCTTTACCCTTCATGTTGGCCGCCACCCTAGTCGGGCTATTGTTCGATATTGTTGCTGTGTTTATGCTCCAGAATTTTAGCAGGGTGAAACCGCTCGGCCACCTCTCATTTTAAGGATTTCGATTAACAGGTATGTCCCTTTTTTGGGCCATTCTTGACTTCACTCTGGTTATTAAATGATTACTGGCTCAAGTGTATGGGTTTGTGTTTTTCCTAAGTGTTACAATTGTGTGAAATTTTGGTTCTTGAATGGAGAATGGATGGTTCTCCAGTAATAGTTTTGAGTTTGTAGGGGTTGTCTGTCTTCTTGGTGAGAGCTCTCTATTACTACTACTGGTTCAGTTGGAGGGTTTTGTTTAAGTCTTGGGTGGAAACTTCTTCGCACACTATCACTATATCCAGTCTCTAGATTTCATGGGTTTAATGGTCAAAGGTTTTCTGCATCAGTATGTTATGTTTCACTTCGGCATTGGTTGTTCCATTGCTAAGAGTCATGAAGTGAGTGTTTTGTTCTTAACTCGGCCCTGTCTCCACCTCAGTACTATGGTAGTTGGACAAAGAACACAAGGGTTATACCCTGCGTGCATTAAATCAATTGCTTGGCCGGATAAGAGCCTCACCCTTTCTTTTGGCCCCCTGTCATGGATTGTTACCTGTTCACAAATGAATTGTGTCTCTCTCTATGTGCACACCCTTGGCCTCGAAAGTTCCACCATTATGAGGAGTTGGCCTCGTTCCCTAGTGTTGACTGTAGAGTAGACCCTTAACCCTCCAGTCTCGATTTTGTAAAGGATATTGTTGTGCCTGTCGGGTTACTATAGGTTATAGTGGATCAGATGTATGGTCGATTACTTGTGAATATGAATTCGCCTAGTTGGTCGTATGTTAGTCCTGTTGTTTTAAGAATTTAGTTACCACATCTGTGATGATAATATTAAACCTCTTGTTGCAAATTTCACTTCCCAAGATACAATCACCCTCCTTATAGCTCAGTATTATTAATTGAAAGGAACGCTACCCCAATTCGAATGGACGTGTGGGTATGCATGGTTATCACAACTTATTAGGTCAATTGATTTTACGACAATGATGGATTGGTTGATTGATATACAGTCACTGGTATTTATCACTAAGGGTTGTTTGGATGGTATCTGGCATTGGTTGCAAATGCTCGATGTTGCCCATGCATCTCATGTTGTGTGTATGGTGTTTTGCAAAATGATTATTGAACTGGATAATTGTAGAAAGGGTATCCACTACAGCCTTGTGTTGTTGGTTGAATAAGCCTGAGTGCACACAACATGGTTGATCACAGTGTGATTAAATCCATATCTCAGCACGATATGTTGAGTTATTATCGTGATTGTGTGTTTGATTGTGTTAAGTAGAAATGTTGCACTGTGGAGTTTTGTTAGTTGTGCACCGTGTGTAGTATGGATAGCTTGGTTTGCACACTTAGGGGAAACTACAAAGGTTTTAAACAAGTTTATTTATTACATTCATTCACTTGTTAAAAAATGCATGTTGTTGATGAAAGTCGCACTGGATAGGTGGCCCAACTTTTAAGTCACATTGAATTGTTTTTCTTTTACAGTGGCAAAACTACATTGCCTTGGAAAATTACCCTGTGCATAGCCTATGTCTAGATGATGGTTGTTGGTTGTATGATTAATTGTCATTTCAGGCGTGGCAATTTCATCTTGATTATGTTTGGTTACTGTCATATATGTTCAACGAATTTCATTTGCATTAAAATGAGGGGCCTGATTGCAGTAATAGTGACTTCATTTTAATTTGAAAACATGACTTTTGGGTATTACTGTGGATTGAAGAAATGCATGGGCAATGATTGATTTTGATAGTTTACAGAATGGAAATGAGTATTGTTCAAAATTTGTTATTAAATGCCAGTATGTGGATGAATGGAACAGAACCTCTTACAAATTATGTGGGATACTTACTGTTTTGTAATGGCACTGTGTTGGGTATTTGATTATTGCACAATAAACTAGTTAAGTACACAGTAATTGTCACGATGATTGTTGGTTGGTGCATCTATTATTATTGCAGAACGTTTTATGGATCACTTGATTAATTTCATGAACAATAATCATTATCCTCCCCTCCCATTATCTCATTTTCCGCTAATTACAAATCCTATCACCTTCCCAATTCATTTTTTCACCCCCTGTTCTGAGATTGATTACAGTCAAGGGAATTTCTGTGTTAAATTGGATGAAAATGGAAGTGTCATGTGAGGATTACAGTGAGGTTTTATTGGTTTGCTTACAATTGATTGTTGTTATCATTGAGCAGTGACCATGCATTCTCCCCTTTCATTATATCATATTTTCACTCAATACAATCCCTCATGTATCCATGAACCCTGTATCACCCCCTTTCTCATTGATTAACAATAAAACAATTTGTATGTATTGGATTGCATGATCCTGATACATTTTGAGCCAAATATATTTCATATTTTTAAGAGTTGTCATGCATGGTTATTTAAAAGACTATTTGCTAATCGACTACACATGCAGGATGAGTTTTTTCAGTCGAGGAATCCATGGTCGAGGAAACAGAGGTAGAGGTAACTGGAACTGAGGCCGGAACTGAGGCCTAAGGAGGCCCAGGTTCTCTATACATTTTGACGCTAATTCAAAAGAGCTTGGCCAAATGTTTCATACTAGATTCTTTGATTGGATTGGGCAGGGAATAGTCCGACCTAGGCCTGAAAGGCCTCCTTTCCAAGCCCCACAAACCCCCAGTATACCTGTACCTCCTCATGTCTCCTTACAACCTGAGGTCCCTGAAAATGATGGATGGTAGGAGATTGTCCACCCAACAGTCTCCCAACATCATGGCTGGCCCAACTTGTCTTTTCCTGCTCCTCCACCTTTGAACCCCATTGTGAAAGATGCCCCTAACCACTCACTAGTGCAATCCTCCCATGCTAGCAAGAGATTGAATATTGAATCCCACCATGCATCTAATAAAGGAAAATCCACTGCTACCCATTCCTCACCCTCCAATGACTATGATAAATCCGTGTCTTCCCAGATTCATTTGAGGGACGATTGTTCACATGTGATTAGCGATATTAAGCCTAGAGGCTCTGCACAACCAAAGGAAAATTCAGGAAAATCAAGAGGCGACAACAACAACCAAGGAAGGGTTGCATCACATACTGGGAAATATGGCTTTTGAGTTTTATTATAATATATTATCAAGGAAAAACAAGCTAAATGAAATTTGGACATTTGAAAAAAAAATTACAAGTTAAATGAGTACATCAATAAAAAATAACATACTAACCTTGCAAGTTCAAAATATGAGCTATGTAGATCGAGAATTGGATTTGTTCAACCGGTGGGTGACGGAAAAAATAAACAGCTCAAACAAAAGCCAAGAAAAGTGTCACAAATATAGCAATTGTGTCGCAAACTCTCTTAAAGTCACGTATATATAGATAAAATAGTCAACTAGCCATTAACACTGACCAATGAGATAGCCAAAATTTGTGTCGATATTGCCACGAAAGTTAGTCGGTATAGTGACGAAAATACCGACTAGATTTAAATAAGATTTTCGTCGATATTGCGACGAAATTTCGTGGCAATAGCGACGAAAATCCCGCCCTGTTTAAAAAAAATATGAAACTAGTTGAAGCGTGGAAAATTTTCGTGGAATAATCTGCCCATATGTAGTAGTGTAATATGTCTTGAACGCAAAGATACAAACAAAGTTATGAAGGAGATCCATGATGGCCCTATTGGTGGACATTTCGCAGAAAACACCACCTCTCATAAGATACTGAGAGTTGGTTATTATTGGCCCACCTTGTTCAAAGATGCTCACACCTACGCTAGAAACTGTAAAACTTATAAAATAAGCATTGGGAGGGAGAAGAGAGCAGAAGTCCCACTCCAACCAATGACTATCTCTAGGCCTTTTGAGCAATGGGAGTTAGATATCATATGAGCAATTACACCTAGTTATTCAAAAAAACACAAGTACATTCTTACTGCCACCGATTACTTCACGGAATGGGCAGAGGTCATATCTCTAGCTCATGTAAACGAGAAGGTGGTGATCCAATTCATAGAACAACAACTAATCACAAGGTTTGGTGTCCCTTCTGTCCTGATTTTTTATAATGAAACTTATTTTTCTTCCACCCTATTGACAAATTTTTCTCTGGACAAAGGAATCATAATTAGGTACTCTCCAAATTATTATCCACAGGGAAACGAGGTGGCATAATCAACTAATAAGAACCTAGTGAGAATATTAAAGAAGACGATTGCATACAACCAGAGGAATTGGCATAATCTACTCCATAATTCTCTATGGGTCGATAGGGTCACACCCAAGGAATCTATAGGAAATTCCTCGTACTTTCTGGTTTACGAGTACGAAGCCATTCTCCCGAACGAGCTTTATCTTCCATCTCTTCAACTAGCCCAAGATTCCAGAGGGGAGCCTTCATCAGTCATACAACAAAGAATTGACACTCTACTCATGCTAGAAGAAGAAAGGGAAAAGGCTAAGTCAAAATTCATATCCCACCAACAAATAGTGAAAAGATGGTTTTATTAGAATAAGGCTAAAGAGAATAATTTTGAAGTAGGAGAATTAGTCCTAAAATGGGACAGAGCAAACAAGCCAAAAGGGAAGCATTCTAAGTTTCAGAATCTGTGGCTTGGACCTTTCCAGGTGGCTGAGAAGATTGGGGCAAGAACTTATCGGTTGCAAAATATGAGGGGGTAACTTGACGCCCTCCCAGTAAATGGCCAAGCCGTAAAACAATATTTCCAAAAAAATAAAAATAAAAATAAAATAAAATTTTTTGTATGCATGTTTTCATGATTGTGAAATGCATTTTTGTTGTTTTCTTTTGATTTTTGGACTTCTGTACTTTTGAAGATTGTGTTTAGAAAGACAATGATCGACCTTAGGTCATGCGACATAGCGAACTCTGTTCCTAACTCATCGCTCACATACAAACATAAGAAATGTTGGGGAACTTGCAATTGTTTCAAGGGGCTCTCTATCTAACCTGCGCAGATGAACAAATTTGGAGAAATGTCAGAAGTGCCTTTTTAGTGGTTTGGTAATACCTTAAGGGAAAGAAGGAAATCTAGAAAGGACTACATGAACCCCGAAAAAAATCTAGCAAAGGATCCACCTTAACCATCTCACTTTGCAAAATAAATAGACGTCATCCTCTCCCACTCACTTAGGGAATTCTACCAAAATAAAATTGACATGATCAAATGAGTGAACAATAGGAGAGGGTATGCAGATATCTCCACCGGGGCTATGGATGCTCGTTGGTAGCGGAGCAAGGTCTGTGATGTCGAGGTGACTCCACCAGGGATATGGACGCTTGCTGGCAGCAGAGAAACACTGTGGAAAGTGATTAAAGGTAACTAAAGGCTTCATGCCAGTGAATTCTTTACTAGATTTTTTCAAAAGAGGGCATGAGTTAGGGTTACAGGAAATGAAGGAGGAATAAAGGTTGTAAAACCCCACGGGCAGAACCAGAAGAATCAACCGGATAATTTCAAATGCATGGGTAAATGAAGCTCTGATTTAAAACCAGTAAGGTTCTCCACCAGCTTTTGTATCAGCCGAACATGAAGGAGGAACAAAGATTCTTCTTTCGCCCAGTAAGTCGCCATTTATTGAGCACTCAACACACCATAAAAATCCTATGTCAAATTTTACTTTTTGGGTAACACTTGATCTTTTTCACTATCTAATTCGACTTCAGTATGAAAAATGTTGCCTTTTCTTATCATTTTATTTCTCATTTAAGTCTCTCAAAGTATTCTTAAGCATGAGAAAACCCATAACTTAAAATACTAACATTTAATTAAATAATCGACTGTCAAAACTTTTCCTCGACGTGCTTAAGAAATTCAACATCGGAAAGGATTAAGCATGAAAGGAAATCACTTGATAAAACCAAGGTAGCCAAGCGCTAATCTTCATTGGCGTCGGCAGATGAGATTTTTATTTCGCAACGAGCTTCACCAAGTATATCATCGATGATCGATCCCTTCGGCAATGGCAAAATTCTGAAGGAGTAAGCACTTACAAAGGAAGAAAAGAAGCGTCGATAGTCGATCCATGAAACTCTCAACATCAATGAGTTTTTGCGAAGGTAGGTCCACAAAAAGGGCATGGCAGGTTTATTACCCCCTCCGACCGCCGACCCCGATACTTTTTTTCATCGACATTCCTAGGTTTTTGACACACACATGTTGTTGAAAACCCTGACTCCGATTGGGATACACGATCAAACCATCCGCCCCCACCTATCACGTGTTGTTGTCAAAGCGGTTAAACATATGATCAAGTTTTCCCTTGAGTCGTTAACACTTCCCGAGGCCCGAGTCGCACCCCGAGTCATTTTTCCCACGTCATCCATGTATGACAAAATCAATCAGTGCCGGAAGTTCTAAATAGGAGGTTGCCAACAAAACATTCACCATGCATCGTCAATCCCTGACCTGCCCACTTGGAAACTGACACGATGGGATGTTTCAACGCTAGATACGACACATTTAAAGGGATAATTAATTCCAAAATCCCACATTAGTTGTTAATTCGTGCATGAATCAAAAGGAATGTTTGAACCTGCCAATACAACACATCACCCTCCCTGCCTCCGCTATCAACCCACGATGAATTAAATTGTAGAGATTTGGTGGTAGATTTTTTTGAATTTCACTCATCACCCGGATTCATTAGTTGATATGACTGGTAAGATATTCCAATAGATTCATTTTTGCCATTGTAAATAGGATTATTCTACACACAAAGAAGTTTAGTTCAGACAGAGGAGCGAGGCGAGTAATCCGGAAGAATTCTCCAAGATCCTGTGAGTATTAAACCACAGAGTTTAGTAAGCATTACAGGTATGTGCTAGTCTGGATTTTGCTGTGTTTTTACATCACATATACATTCTAATACAATATTTATCTGTATGTCGGCCCTAAAGGATTGTTTCATTTGTAGGAACAGTGCCTCCAAGAAAACCAACCACCAGGAAATCCCCAAGAGCATCGAAGCTAAAGGAACCAGAGGTGGGAGAAAGATCTTCTCCAACAGTCATGAAACAATTGGAATTTGCTCCAAAGTCAGTGCCCATCATCAAGACATCCACCAAGAAGGTTTTCATTCAGCCCCCAACCTTTGGAGACACAAAGGTAAGCATAGGGACCAAGACAGTACTCCCGCACTGGGGAGAAATTTTCCAGAAGATCAAGTGGGAATAATTCCCTTAATATACCTCGCACAACGATCCCGATATAAGAAAACTCGACAATGAACTCCTACCAAACATCTGAAGGACGTATCTGCACATGGTAGTGAGAATAACTCCAGTATTCCCCTGCATAGAACTCCTGAAGTGGCTTATCGATCACACTGGCACACCAATATGTTTGATTAATGATGACAATGGCGAGTGTGTCGGGTTTTTCCTTCCAATGGAGGTTCATAATTACTACAAGCTTAGAGAGCTGGAGGAGTGGTTGAACACAAATTGTTTTATAAGATTCTATGAGAAACATGACACTAGAAAGGTGATGGCTTCGTGGTATGGAGAGAGGATAAAAAGTTCACCAATCGAACCTCTGGTTGGTACCCGACAACCAACTTAAGGGATTTGTATATCTATCTAATGGTCCTCCTCTGCCGGTTGCATGGGGAGAAAGATTGCTCCAAGTTTTTAGAGGCTTGGATGCCTCTAGCTTATACTATAGCCATTTTCATAATAGGTTTTACCTAGGGTTCCATCATCTCCAAACAACTGAGCACTTGCATACTAGAAGCTCAGACGTCGAAAGAGGGAGAAACCCCATCCTTCTACATGTCTTCTTATTTATTGGACATCATATGTGCCAGAAATTCCTTTGTCGGAATGAACCTAAGATGGCATGCCTCAAAAATCCTGCTCCATGTATATTTCAACATCTTGTGGGAGAACATGTACACGAAATCCTACTCTCTCGTCTGCGATCAATTTATCGCACGTATTCATTTTTTGTTGTTCAAGAAAGAGTGCCCAAGGCTATCATATGTGGCCAAAAAGATTATATCAAAAGTTGGCCAATCGTACCTGGATGAGAGTGATACCTACATCAGGTTTTTTAGAGCACCACACCTGTTACCTGTGTATGTCCTCGATCAACTAGTAGTAGGGGAAATCTGTTATCAGACCATCCTGCAAGGTTACAATGCTACTCTGGTAAAATATAAGAAGTGGGAATTCATACCTTATGGATTTCATATGGGTTTCTACATGGTAAAAGAAACCATGCAAGCCAAGAAAGAAGGGTTAAGACAATTGTAGTTCTGATTCCAGACTGGTCATTTTCACAAGCACGACCCAAAGAGTCCAGTATTGAAGCACACATCACAAGTATCGTCCTACTGGCCATACACCCATGACAGGTTTGAAGATGATATTGTCACCAAAAATGCTCAAAACTGGGATGAGGTGATGGCGAGGATGGATGACCCTAAGGCAACCAGGTTCAAGGCCATGAGTTGGGATGAGAAAGCGATAGTCCTAGAACAATTAGCTCAAGAGGTCCTTAGGGCCAAAGAAGAAATGATAGCATCTGAAGTAGCCAAAGCCCCCTTGATAGCCCAAGTGCAAGGCATAGATATACATTTGGTACAGGATGTGCAGGAAAGGGGACTGCTCATGTTGGAATAGGCACAATAGGTGCTTGATCAGTTACAAGCTGACCCAAACCTATCAGAAATGATAGGATCACCTGTCGATAACCCAGAGAGAATCTAGGTGGGTACAAGCGGCCCCAAATTTATAGATGTTGATGAAATTTCTAGGTTGGATGACCTTGAATTCACAACGTCGTCGGTTGGGTCGCCGACAGGTGTGGCGAATCAGCCATAAACGGTCTGGGTATTAGTAGAAACAAGTGCACCAAATCCCTTGAGCAAGTTTGTAAATATATATGATGATGATGTGAGCCCGAAGGTATCTCTCGGGACCCCTGTGCATGTCCATGAAGAAAAGGGACTTGAGAAGACTTCTTCTCCTCCCAGGATCCAAACCCAGGAGGTCCCACAAAAAGAAAAATAAATCGAGAGTGGCCTCAACAAAAAGAGTCCTGATGCACCAGAGTCTTGAGCAGAAAATCCGAAGGACAAGTCAGAACCGGACGAGCCAAAGGAAGGATCCTCGCAAAAGGAAATTGATGTTTCAACGACTGATGAACAAGTAAGTATCAAGTCTATTCTCGACACGTCTATTTTGCTCGATACTTAGATATATGACAAGAGACAGACAGAGGCTAGGCCTTCGGAGCACAATGAGGAAGTTTAAGAACTCGATCTTGAATAAATATAAACCACCGTAAATATGGGAAACACACTCACATGGGGCGATCAACCGATTCCTGAACTTGTAGATGAGGTAGCCAATATATATACGATCGCCTATGATTGAAAGAGGAAGGCTATTGTCCAACGTGCCACCAAGAAAAGGATGATTACATTGGATCGCTCCATCCTCACCACTACAAAGGAAGATTTGATAAACACAGAAAATGCCAGAACATCTGAACTTATCGGTGTAGGGAGAGTGATATCGGATGCTGCCCTAGATAGAGAAAAAAAGGATGAAAAGGAACTGGTCACTACCATGAAAGAACTGGAACATTTGTGCCATCTGGCTAAGTATTATCAGGGCACCACATAGGCCATAGTATATTTAAGGAGCGAGTTCCAGGAGGCCTATAGTAATTTCACAAATGAGCGACACTTATTTACCGCAAGAATAGCTTAACTCCAGGAGGATACTCTCATGGCACTCGTAATTGGAAAGGATATGGAGCGATGGTAAGAGAAAGTGCAACAAGACACAGAAAGAATCGACTACATTGGTGCAGTCCAACAGGGTTGAGATAAAGAAGAACAAAGCATCTGGGTGTTGAGCGAAAACAGTCTTGAACGCATAAAAATATCAGTCGATTATTGGGCCAAAATGTCTTGGGAACCACACCAATAAATTCAAGGGAAATGGGCCTAGTGCGAGAGACACTGGGTTAAGATCAATCAGGTGATGAAATATATCGGACTACCTGAGTTCGGCACACCCGACGAATTCGTCGACTTGCGTGACATAGTCAAATCGCACGCCAAACAATATTCTTCATGGGACGAAAGACTGGAAAAGGTGACCAACACAACGCCAGGACAGGTGCAAAAATTTCTGGAACATCCAATTAGTGCTCGGGTTGTGCTTCAGCAATTAAGTGCTACTTTGGTCAAGTATCGGGCACATGCGGTGGAGATCAGAGAAGTTTACATGGCCCCGATGGAACAACACATATTTCCATATGCCCAAACCTGCGAGGAGTTGTTCATTAGTTGGTCGGAGTATGAGAAAAGTCACCCTTCCAAGTGATATCTTGAGTTGACTGTTAGAAGAGAACGCCACGTGGAAAATTTTTGTTTAATTATCTACACTTAGTCATTATGTTCAGTTGAATTTTATGTTATAAATAATAACATCAACCAAATAGTTAGAGGTCGATGGTTGCTGCAAGAAACTCTCTTTTCTGGTTTGTTAAGAACTATTTCCGAGCTACCTTTAATTGAGAAGTCCTTCTGGACTAGAGACAAGTTATATTTTCATCAATTGCATGTGTGATTGGACGTGAAGAAGAACTATTTCCTATCTCTTTTCATGAGTGGATGTTGTAATGAGTAAGAACTATTGAATCTATTGTTAAGTTATCTGATGCAATCTTTTACAGTTCTTTTCTTTATGATGAAGATGAATCATTGTGTTAATATGTGATGGATGATTTGAGTAGGTGAATTATTTTGCTTGCCATTATCCTATCGCATATGTGTTTTATTTCTGATAATTAGTATCTTAGACAATAATTGTATGATCACATGGTTAATGTATTATTACTAGGCCCGTGATATAAAATTGTCGTATGCATGCTTGAGTAGCGGGTTATCCCAAGCTCAGCCTCTTCCCTCGTAGTTAAAATTAATCTTGTTTGTTTCCAAGTTGTTTTATATTGGATTAGATATCATATTGGTCCCACCTAAGAGAAAATACAAAAAGAGAAAGTCCAAACTGAAGGAGGATCCTTCACAAGAAAATGTAAAGCCCATCAATAAATTGGTCAGATTGCAAGATATGGAGAACCATTCCACTATTAAATGCTACAAAATCTAATTGGGCCTCGATGGAAGGTTTGGTTCCTACTGTTGAATTAAAGGGATATAGGACCCATCAACAAGACCCTCATACATGTCACCTTCCTGTCAACTCGGACCCCCCTCTCTCATTACCACTTACCGCCTAACACCCCCTCTAAGTAAACCACTAAACCACTCATACATTCCACCTTCGCACTCTGATGTCACACTCCACTACCCGCTAAACATCACACTCCCCTACCGCACTCTGCCTCCACACTCCACTACACTGCCTACACGTCTCACCCACGTCAGCAGACCACCTCAGCAAGGACATGTGGCAGACCATGTCAGCAAGGACATGTGGTAGACCAAGTCAGTAAGTGACACGTGGAAAACACTCAGCCCGTGCCAAGTCAACATGTGATGTGTGTGATGTTACGTCACTCTGGAATATTGATGTATGGAGGAAAGCAAGGTTTGAGAGTTGAAACTCCTGAATCCTGGATCATGAAATGAATCGTAGCCGTTAATTTGCAAGGAAGCTATGTGTCGATAGATCGTGGAGATCTGGGATCGTGCATGGAAGGAGGAAAGAAGGCAGGAAAGGAAGGTTGATAATAGTCATTGATTGAGAGGAATTGCCAAGGGATTGAAGATCAACAGTCGTGCTCAATTGTGGGATCAAAACATGCTCAAGTCTTAATTTTTCGTGAGCGGTCTACAATCAAAACCACAGTATCACCAAAGGCATACGTGGAGCTCTGTAGTGAATAGTGGGGTGAAAATAGGATTTCCCTCAAACCACCTTTGGTCGCACCCACAATCACATGGTCACATGAGAGCATTTCCCAAGGTCACATCAGCAGAAGATTGGGGAAGGAGATAGCACTGTCAGGATTCACCTCGGAGGTTATGCATTGAAAAGTCAAAAAGCCTCTACGTGTATAATCCAACGGTGTTGATCAAGTAGAATCTGATCGAAGGGTTGTTGTTTCACTTTGTGGTTTCTAAATCAGTTGCGATTCAGTTACACTAACTGAATCATTGTTCCTGAGCTTTGGAATCATGAATTCCTGAGTGTTTTTGAGATTCTCAACTTGAGCGTTGGAGATGCAGAGTGTAATGGATGATGAGAGTAGGAACAAAAGAAAGATGTTTTGACAGAGAGAGGTTGTTGTTCCTCGGTAAAACAATTCAAACTGTAAGCGATGAAGTTTTAAAGCATGAACTGAGGGAGAAAATGTAGAGATCAAGAACATAAGCTGGACAAAGAAGAAATGGTGAAAACAACAGACTGTATGATAACTTAAGCGCAAGAATATGAAGCAGGAAGACACTGATGCAAGCAGAGCAGAGCAGTGTAGAAGAACAATGATGAGACTGGTAAACCATTGATAAATACTACATCACTATAATAAATTTCAGCAAGAAAAGATTTATATCTCAAGGTGGTAGGGTGGTGCTAGGGAGGACTGTTGTCCTCAAAGTTTCAAGTGGGTTCTTGGACACAGGGAGTTGTAGCTTCCATCTGGTTGCATCCATAAAAACCAGGGTGGTAGGGTGGTGCAAGGGAGAACCATTGTTCTCTATTATATAGGTTGGTGCTTGTGTGACTGGAAGTTGGTGTTTCCATCCAGTTGGTGATAGAACACTCAAGGAGTTGTTGCTTCCTTCTAGTGGGTGATAGAGAAACGAGAGAGTTGGTGCTCTCAACAAGTTGCATCTTGTTAAAGAAGAGTTTGTAGCCTCATTTTGAGTTGGTGCTCAAAGAAATATGATGTACAAAACTTAAAAGACTGCCTATCATTCGAAGAAGAAGAGGTTTTCTCCCTTTATGGGTTTCCTCATGAATACATGTCTCTGTGTATATCATATGTGTGATTGATGTTTGTTATTTTTGTTTTTCATGTATTGCATAATCTTGATGATCACTTGGAGAAGTTTAATAATATTTTAATAGGCATAAAAAAATTTAAGCACAATAACAACTTATTCACCCCCCCCCCTCTCAGTTGTCTTAGTAATTTCAACAATTGGTATCAGATAAGGTTCCTTTTATCTAAGGGTTGATCCTAGAGCTTAAACATGACTAGCCATGAAGGAAATTCAACCAATAAGACCCCAATTTCAATCGAACAAACTTTGCCTTTTGGAAATTTAGGATGAGAACCTACATAATGGCTTTAGGTGTAGATGTCTGGGATGTGGTACAGACTGGTTATGTAAAGCCAGTTGTAATAGATTCTAAGGATGACAAGATAGAATTCATCTTCAATGCTAAGGCTATGAATGCTATTCTGAGTGGGATTGCAAAAGTAGAATTTGTAAAAGTTATGCACTTAGAATCTGCCAAAAAAACGTGGGACAAACACATTAGTAGTTATGAAGGTAATGAGAAGGTAAAGGATGCCAAGCTTCAAACCTATATATTACAGTTTGAACAACTAAAGATGAAATAGGATGAAACTATTGGGAAGTAATTTCTGAGAGTTGAAGAACTAGTAAATGCAATGAAAGGACTTGGTGAAAAAATTGAGGAAGCCTCTTTAGTTCATAAAATTTTGAGATCTCTTCCAGATAGGTTCAACCCAAAGGTCTCTGCTATAGAATAACTTAATGATCTAAAATATCTTCCTATTGACCAACTCCTAGGAACTCTGGTTGCTTATGAAATAAGGATAGGTAAAGATAAACCCACCTCTAGAGAAGCATCATTTAAAGTAGATAAGAATGAGGATTCTGAGCTTGATGAAATTGAAGAAAAATTTGTGAGAAGACTAAAGAAAGGATCAGGAAAGTGCCAAGGAAATTTTCCCTTCAAATGTTTTAACCGTGGAAAGATAGGTCACTTTGCATCTAAGTGTCCACACAAGAAGAAGGACAAGAACGTTGAAGGTGAAGAGAAGTACAAATCCAAGAGATTTGGTAAAAAAAAAAGTTTATGTGTAAACAATGATGACTCTTCAGGAGACACGGATAGTGATTCTTCTTGTGAAGATAAGGTTTATGACTTTATGATTATGGCCAAAGAGGATTATGATAATAAAATAACATGAAGTGATGTTAATGATGAAGAAGTTGTGGTTGATATGGAAGGTGAACTAATTAGTTCTTTAGAAGAGATTGACAGACTTAGACTTAAGAAGAGAAAACAAAAACATTTGTTGATGCAGTTTGAAAAGGATGGTAAAAAACCTAATGAAGACCTTGCCCTGCTAAAAGTGGAGTTAGAAGAGGAAAATAAAATAGAGGACACTCTGAAACAATAATTATTAGAGAAGAAGGCAAGATGTGAAGCCTTGGAAGAAGAGGTGGTAAAAACCAGAAAATAAATGGAAAACTTTAAAGCATTGTATCTCCAAAATCTTCCAAGCATTAAAGCCTCAGCAGAACTAGACAACATTCTGAGCAAACAAAGATCTCCTTTGTTGAAGACTTGTTTAGGCTATGTAAGTGGTTCAAGAAGCAAACAACCAGAAAGCAAAGAGTCGGTAAAGATGATCAAGCTCCAAGTCAACAGACAATCAGATCATGTGAGTACTCTGCCACCAAAAGATAATAAAGACAAGATGATCCCTAATAAAAAACAAATATATCAAAATATGGAGCAACAAATGCCAAGAAGAAGGCCATCCTTCAGGTACCAAAATTTCTTCCATGGTTACTGTTTTTACTGCTCTAATTTTGGTCATAATATTGCAAATTGTCAAATTAAGTTTAGAGACATGCAACTAAGGAGATCAAGAAATAAACAATCTTTGCAACATAGAACTAAACAACCAATGAGTAGACAAAGTTGCACCAAACAATTTGACATATTGAATAATAAGATTAGATGTTATAACTGTCATAACTTCGGCCACAAAGCTGCAAACTGTCATTTGAAGAATTACAAAGAAGATCCAAGGATAAAACCCTTAGCTAGAAATGCCAGCACATGGAAAAAGAAAGATAGTGAAAAATGTGGTCTAGTACTCTCATCTCAAAAACAAAAATACCCTTGGTATATAGACAATGGATGTTCTAAGCACATGACTAGAGACAAGGATAAGTTTATGTCTATAAGTAGAAGAAAAATAGGAAATGTGACCCTTGGAAATGATGAACCAGGTAAAATCAAGGGTAAAGGGATGGTGAGTTTACGTAATGGCAAAGGAAAATCCCAGTATGTTCTGCTTGTAGATGGGCTGAAACATAATTTGCTAGTGTAAGTCAAATGTGTGACAGAGGATGTGAAGTGGTGTTCACTTCCAAAGATTGTAAGATAAAGTCTGTAAACTCAGGACAAGTGGTGGATAAAGGCATAAGGACAAATAATAATGTATATGTGCTGAAAGAAGATAGAGAAGAGTGTCATCTAATAAAAAATGATGAAACATGGTTATGGCATAGGAGACTTGGACATATAAACTTTGACCACTTAATCAAGCTCAAAAATCTTGAGGTAGTAAAAGATCTTCCAAGAATATCAAAGCCACAAGATTATGTGTGTAAACCCTGCCAAGTAGGAGAGCTAACCAGGACACTGTTTAAATCCAAGAGATCTACCTCAACAGAGAAACCACTCCAATTAGTTCATATGGATTTATGTGGATCATCAAGACATGAAGGAACAAGGAAAGAAAACTACTTCATGTTGATCATTGATGATTACTCCAGACTCACTTGGGTTGCTTTTCTCAAAGAAAAAGATGAAGCATTTGAGAAATTTAAAATATTTAAGGCCTTAACTGAGAATTAAACAGACAACAAGTTAAAGGAATTAAGGTCAGACAGAGGAGGAGAATTTATGTCAAGTGATTTCAAGGAATTTTGTGATAAACATGGGATCAAGAGAGAAAACACAATCCGAGGAACTCCACAACAAAATGGAGTAGTTGAGAGGCAAAACAGAACAGTTCAGCAAATGGCCAAGTCAATGATGAATGAGAAGAACATTGGTCAAACCTACTCGGTAGAAGCAATACACACAACAATCCATATTCTTAACAAAGCCCACCTCAGACCACACAGTGACAAGACACCTTATGAATTGTGGTATGGAAGACCTACTTCAATCAAACACTTCAAATTATTTGGGAATAAGTGCTACATAAAGAATAATAATGAAAACCTTGGCAAGTATGATGACAGGGATGATGAAGGCATCTTCTTAGGATATTCTACCAATAGTAAAGGATATATATGCTTCAATAAAAGATTGTATAAATTAGTTGATTGCATTGATTTAAAAGTTGATGAAGGAGTCCCAATAACAGAGGTGAGAAATATTGAGTTTTCTACAGAGGACACAGCTGAAGCTGAAGATGAACAGGTCCAAGAATCAGAAAAATAAGACTCTGAGTCAAATGAACATACAAAGACTCAAGCAGACTCAAATCAGCAGACAACATCAAATCCTTCCTCCAAAATTACTCAAAAGAAACATCCTTCAAGTAATATAATTGGTGAGAAAGACAAAGGTGTACAAACCAGGAGAAGGATAATCAAAGACATCGAGCAATCACATATAGCCTTCATATCCATGGTGGAACCCAAGAACTTTAATGAAGCCAGTGAAGATGTAAATTGGTTAAATTCAATGAATGAGGAACTGGATCAGATTGAGAAGAACAATACTTGGGAGCTTGTTCCTAGATCTACATATAAGAATGTAATTGGCTCCAAATGGCTGTTTAAGAACAAAATGAATGAACAAGGAAATTTTTTTAGGAATAAAGCCAAATTGGTCTATAAGGGGTATGCACAAGTTGAAGGACAAGATTTTGATGAAACCTTTGCACTAGTGGAAAGATTGGAAGCCATCAGAATGTTTCTTACCTATGCATGTCATAAGAACTTTAAAGTATATTAGATGGATGTTAAGTCATCATTTCTTAATGGATTCCTAGAAGAAGATGTATATGTGGAGCAACCTGAATGATTTTCACTGACAGATAATCCTAACTATGCCTTTAAGTTGAAAAAGGCATTATATGGACTGAAACAGGCACCACGAGCCTGGTATTATAGACTGGAAAGATTTCTACAGGACAAAGGGTTCAAGAAAGGTATTGTTGACAGTAATATATACATTAAGTCTGAAGGTGATGATTTGTTAGTTGCTTTGGTTTATGTAGATGACATCATTTTTGGATGCACTAATGACCTTTCAGTTTAGTGGTTTTCTAATTCAATGCAGTCTGAGTTTGAGATGTCTATGATAGGAGAACTATCATATTTTCTTGGTTTACAAATCAATTAGAGTTCTATAGGGATATTTACCTATCAATACAAGTATTTGAAAGAGATGTTAAAGAGGTTTCAGATGGAAGATTCTACACCTGTAAGAAAACCTATGGCGGTTGGTTGCAAGCTCATTAAAGATGATATTTCACTTGATGTTGATCAAAGAACATATCGATCAATGATATGTAGTATTTTGTACATCACAACATCTCGTCATGATATAATGCAAGCTGTTGGAATGGTAGGTAGTTATCCGTCTGGTCCTAAACAAAGTCATTTAGCAGATGTCAAGAGGATATTCAAATATTTGAAAGGTACAATGACTTATCGTCTTTGGTATCCTAGAAATTAAAATTATCAATTAACTGCATATTCAGATGTTGATTGGGAAAATTGTTTGGATGAGAGAAAGAGCACCAGTGGAGGTGCATTCTTCTTAAGTGGTTCATTAGTATCATGGCTTAGTAAGAAGCATGGATCTATTTCATTATCAACTACAAATGCGTTAGGATATTTAGACAACTAGGAGTTAGTTAAGATCTACTTGGTCTAATATGTCATTAGGTAAAAGTGTGTTTCTTTAGTATGCATTTGTAGTTAGGAAATATGATGGTCACGATATGTTCCTGACATAGAGTGATCTGATGGTTCATACTCTCCTCTATATTAACGGTCATTGATCCATGGCTTAACACCCAATTGGTCCATGATCTCTATTTAAAGAGCATGGAGGGTCATTTGTCGATGATCAATTGTGAGAAACTCTCTTGTAAAATCTCTCTGTAATCTTTTTCTTCGCATTAATAAAGTGTTCCAAGTGGCCGTGTTGGTTGGGGCCATGGATGTTTCCCCGTAGGGGTTTTACCACGTGAAAACATCGATGTCTTGACATTTCATCTGGTTATGTGAGTGGTTACTGAAGGCGTTCATCCTCTGTTGGAATATCTGTGTTGTCGAATAAGAGGCAGAGTACATTGTTGTTGCTACTTGTTGCACTCATATCTTATGGATGATACAAAATCTTGCAGATTTTAAGGTAACTTATACTGATCCAATTCCACTTCATTGTGATAACACCAGTGCCATTAGTGTCTCCAAGAATCCTTTTCTCCATTCAAAAACGAAGCATATACCAATAAAGTATCATTTTCTCAAAGAGAAAGTTAAAAACAGAGTTGTTCAGTTGAATTACATACCAACCACAAAACAAATTACAAACATATGTACTAAACCCCTAGCCAAGACACCATTTGAATATCTTTGTCATAAGCTGGGTGTCATCCCTTCTCTCACTTGAGAGAGTCCATCCCGTCAAGGGGAGTATGTGTTGGTTGAATATATGATACCTCCGAAAAGTACTACAACAACTTAGGGGGAGCATGTTTTCTTTGACATTGATGTCAAAGGGGGAGAAAAGGTGTGGTCTAGATCCTACAGTAGGAGGTATAAGCATAATAGTGAAGCCTTTCAGGGGTGCCATCAATTCCAAAGGGGGATATTGTTGGAATGTTTTACATGAGGCGTGTGCTTGTCATTGATGGCAAGAACAACAGTGTCGATGGAAAACAAGAAAAGCATAACCTCAGGAGGAGAAGAGAACAATATGTAGAGATCAAATCTCAGAAGGGAAAGCGCAGTAATGAAATGTGATCAGGACCAAACGGTTGAGAATTCGATTATCCAAATACCCATCAGTCGTCAGATCACTTTAAGTGGAAGGATAGGATAAGCAAGGCCAAACGGTTGAGAATTCGATTATATAAATACCCGTCAACCATCAAATCAAATTAAGTGGAAGGATAGTGTTGGCGACATAAGTCACTCTTGGATTGCACCAAGAGCAGAGCTCGACGCCCATCAGTTTTATGTCACGTTTGTTTATAAAGGGATGATCGGATGGAAGTAAACTTGGAACAGTATCGTTCTAACTCAGAAAACTGGGCTGGAACAGCAGTGACACATGAGGTCTTGACGTAACTTAAGCCGGTAATAATGATAGTGGCGAGTAAGTGGGGAAGAGAGAGAGTAAATAAAGTCTGCTCTGGACTTTAGGTCTTCCGGCAGCCTTCTCAAAAGAGGAAAAGTCTCGGCTATGAGATCCTCTCAGAGCCAAACAACTTCAAAATGAACCCAAGAAGATTGCAGAACTGATAAAATCAAACCTACATAATATAGTAATGCAACACTCGACTAGATCATTCATGCCCAGGATCTTAGATTCGGAGAAAAAGGGAAAATAATAAGTTGGTTGCCATTAAACAAGAAGTCTCAAATGTTCTTCTATAACTAGAGAACCAGAGGCTGGATTAAAGCTTTACAATTAGGAGCTGTGCTCTACCATCGATAGATTACAGAATGGAAAAATTGCCTACATATACTCAAAGAAAAACCACAATAGCGAAATCGAGACATTGTATTAAAAACATTGTGTCTGCATGTCCACTGACAATCTACACAGGCAGTCTCTGAACGATCGTGCACTTATGACAGACGCAATCAACCTCCTGACAGTCCTGTGGATGAACTGACGTGCTTTTAATTTGTTGCCAGACTTTCCTTTTATGGTGGAGACAATGTCTAACCACCACCAACTACCTCAATAACTGCTTCCTTGGGATTGAGAATGGCTCGGCCAACTCTGCAACTTTGGGACGTGGAGGTCTTCTCGCATCGCCACCTAGATTGGTTGAATGACCTAAAGGATAAGACGTCGAGGCCAGTGAGAAGGCTGGGGAACATAATGGGAAGTGGTGGGTGGATAGAAGAGACATGGAGCGTGGGGATTGAGTGGATAAGGACTGGAGACGACCATACAAATAGAGGCAACTGGGAGAGAAAGAGAGACACATGGTAGGGGGTGAGTGGGTGATGAACTGGAGAGGAGCCATGTAGACGGAGGGAAGAGGGTTGTGGCACCTGATGACTAGAAAAAGTGCCATGGGAATAATGACAGGGAAAACGCAAGGCGACAGGCCTGAGGGAAGGAGGAAAGATGAGTTGGAGGATGAGGGGGAGAACACCTGGTAGGAGGTGACAGGTGGAAATGAGAGAAAATGGGGAAAGGGATGGGCCAGGATGGCACTGAGTTGAAAACGTACGGTGAAAGGTGGAGGATATTGGAGATGGGACATTGTGGGGTCCGTCGAGAGCCGTCAATTCCGAAACCCCCCCC
>ML788374.1:70639-85185 GCA_009831015.1 Picea engelmannii
GGGGGGTCTAGAAACCAATCTTGACCACAGATCTGGGCACGCAGATTATGGCTGCCCAGATTTGCTCGTCGCTTATTCAAATGTGCAATTGCACCCTAACTTAGGATAAGTGGGTTTTTAATCCACTTCTTGCCCTCTTTTTTCCAATGGGGGGCGTGCCTTTAGAAAAATACCCTTCTTGCATGTTTAGGTGCTAACATTAGGCTCCATGGGGGATAGAGTCATCCCTGTGATGCTCTAAGGACTTCTTTTGCAGTTCCAGTGCCTTGTTGTTGGGTTATGGAGTCAATTATTAAGATGAAAATAGAAAACAATATTTACAAAAACAAAGGAGTTGTCTTCGGCTCATAAAAAACATTTCTTCAAGAAATGCCCATTTATCGAGTCATTAAAAACTTCTTCGCCTTCCAAATCCTGCAACCTGTAAGTGTTGTTTGAGAATACTTCAGAGATTGTGAAAGGCCCAATCCATAGCGTATCAAACTTACTGTGTTTGCCTCTATCCTTCCTGGGTGCATCCCACTTGAGCACCAGATCATCTAGCTCAAAATCTTTCTTCCTGCTCTTCCTATCAAAGGCTTGCTTGATCTTCTACTGATGACTATAGGCCTTGTTCATTACCTACTCCCTGATCTGTTGCACTTCCACCATTTGATGAATTCTCCTGACCATATGGTTCGGTTCTCCTTCAAGGTCCTGAAAGAATTTCACCACAGATAAAGCGAGTTGAGTAGGAAAAACAACCTTTGTCCCATAAACAAGTTGGAACGGTGAGGTGTTCAGGGACCTTTTTGTTTTCACTCGATCAACCCATAGAGTGAATTTGAGTTTTGAATCCCATGCCCTTTTATTGTCTTCCAATAATCTTTTAATGAGCTTGATCAGGCTTTTATTGGAAGACTCTGCCAGTCCATTTCCTTGAGGATAATAGGGAGTGGAGTGAATTAGCGAAATCTCAAACTGTTCACAGAACTTAACCAGAGGCTCAGACCTGAAAGAGGAAGAATTATCGGTGACAATACTGTTGGGGCAGCGAAATCTGGCTATGATGTCCTCCAGGAAGCTGATAATTACTTTGTGTGAAGTACTCCTGGTGGGGGCAGCTTCTATCCACTTGGTGAAATAGTCTGTCGCAGTCAGGATCCATCTGTGTTGGCCACTTGAGGGAGGATGAATTTCTCCAATGAAGTCCAATCCCCACTATTGAAAGGGTGTCGAAACTACTACAGGCTTTAGTGGCAGAGATTCGAGCTGTTTCTTTCCTGAGAACTTTTGGCATTTAATGCAAGCTCTGATTCCTCTGCAGACATCAGCGAATAAAGTGGGCCAGTAATACCTAGTCCTGAGGATTTTGTGAGCTGTGGTCTTCCAGAAATGATGACCCCCACAAAGGCCGCTATGGAAATCAAACATAACTTTATGGGCTTCTTGTGGATTCAGGCATCTTAAGAATACCCCGAGAGGGTCTTTCCAGTATAAAGCTCAGTCAATGAGGCAATATCTGACTGCCTTGATCTTTAAATCTCTTACCTTTCTCTTTCCCATTCCATCAGGAGGCTTCAATTCTTGCAGAAAATATAAAATATCTCTGTACCAGGTGCACTTTGCTAGTGATAAGTCACCCTGAGAACTCTTGTTGGATGACTCATCTTGTTGATTTTCTGAACAAACATTGATGAAGCTAATCCCTAAGGCTTCGCAATTGGATTCAGCCAGCAGCTTGGCTAAACCCTGCCCCTTTATCAACTTGGTGGGCTTAATCTCCAGATCAAACTCCAGGATCTTGGCAATCCATTTACCTCTTCTCCCATCTATGTCAAGCTGTATAAGGATGTCCTTCACAGAGGTTGAAGGAACGTATGCAGTGACTCTTGAGTGAAAGACATAGACTCTGAAATCTTTGAGAGCTTTCACCAAGGCATAGGCATGCTTCTCCATGATCTCGTACTGGACTTCTGCATATCTCAATGCCTTGCTAAAGAACGAAATGGGTTGTTCTTTCCCTTCCTCATTTTTCTGCAATAAGAACGTTGCTACTGTATCAAAAGAAGCAAAAGAAAAAATCAGGAAATCCTTGAAATAATCAGGACTGATCAACACAGGTGTCTCAGTCAATGCCTTCTTTATTTGGATAAAATATTCCCTGGGTTCAGCAGTCCATTTAAGTTCATTTCCTTTACTGAGCATGGCTATGATGTGTTTCACCATCTCAACGAAATTTGAGACGAACCTCCTCATAAAGTTAATCTTCCCTAAAAAAGTTTGAACTTCCTTTCTAGACTGGGGAAGTGACAGGGTCTGAATTTCCTCTACCCTACTGGGATCAATTCTTACTCCTTCTGTTGATACTATATGACCTAACAGTTTCCCCTCCTTCATAGAAAACAAATATTTCTTGGGGTTTAAGGACAGGCCAAACCTCCAACACTTCAAGAAAACTTTCCTCAGGTGACAAGAGTGCTCTTTGTCCGACCTGGAGAAGACTGTGATGTCATCCAGATAGATCACCACAAACTGATCTTTCTCCCCAATGAAGGCTATATCCATGGCTCGCTGAAATGTTGCTCCTGCATTCATCAATCCAAAAGGCATTTTAGCATACATGAATGTGCTCCAAGGAGTGGTGAAGGTCATTTTTTCTCTGTCCTCGGGCATGACTGATATCTAGTTATAACCAAAGAAACCATCAATCATGGATATCCTAGATGCACCAGTTACCCTCTGCAATATGTGCTCCATGTTGGGTAGGGGATAATTATCTTTCCTTGAGCTCATGTTCAGGTTCCTGAAATCAACACAGAGTCTGATTTATCCACTTTTCTTCCTTACCGGGACCAAATTGGCCACCCATTCAGAGTATCTTAAGGGGACAATGATTTGGGAATCTAACAACTTTTTCACCTCTCTTTCCATGATAGGCAGCAACATTGGATTTATCTATCTTAGCTTTTGCCTAAATGGTTTGGCTTCTTCCTTCAGTGGGATCTTGTGTTCAATGACAGATGTGTCATATGTCTTGAGGTCTTCATAGGTCCATGCAAACACATCAACAAAATCTCTTAATCATTCAGTGTTATCGGCCCTTTGTTCTTGGGCCAGGCTACTTGACAACTTAACAAACTTAGGCTCCTCTTGTGTGCCAATGTTGCACTCAGATATATCAACATCTCCTCCCGAAATATTACCTTTTATTGCCACATCATTCCCATCGAACAGTATTTCTAAAGGGACTAGTCCCCTTGTAATGTGATTGTTGGGCAGTTGAACAATATGGTGATTAACAATTTTATTTAACAATACCTCAGAGTGAGGGTCTCTTTCGGGATCAGGGTCTTGATCAATGTGCAATGCAGAAAACTCATCAACAGACTGAAGAAATTTTTCGATTTCAAGATCGTCTTCGAATACCTTCCAATGCTTTACATTGTCCGAGATGGATGGCCTATATCTTATCTCAACCCCACATGTGATCTTCGGCGGCAGAGGGATTCTAAATGGACTAGCTGAGACAGCTAAGGAATTGGCTGAAGTATTATCCTCCCTTGGGACAAAAGAAATGTTGACAGCCGAGAAGAAATTATCAATCAGGTCCCATACCTCGTTTCTGTAACTTGTGAGCCGAGGATGCTTGGCTTGATAAACATTCCTGACTTGTTGGATTACCAGTTCAGCATCTTCGAACACTACCATCTCCCTTATTCCCGTTTATTTTGCAGTCCTCATACCTAGAACAAGAGCTTCATACTCTTCCACATTGTTGGTGGTTTCAAATTCCAACTTGTATGACAGGGATATGGTCTCTTGACAAGGCGGTATGAAAACTACTCCAGCGCCAGCGCCTATACTGGAAGAAGCTCCGTCAAAGAAAATTTTCCAAACAGAGGTGGTCAAAGGAGATATCTCCCTGTTAAGAATGGGCTACTTTCTGATCTATAAAGGGGCATCAGGAGTTTCAATGATCTGCAACAAACTGGACCCCAAATCAGTGTCAAGTGCAAAGATGGGATGATTGGTGGGGTTTTCTTCATCACTGACAATATAGGCTAGCTGAGCTTCTCTATAAAACCTCCAGTGTTCCCCTCCAAAGACTGGAATGGTGGCATATGTGAGATCCATTTGTAATGTTCCTCCAAGTCTTTTAATCCAAGACCTAGACAACAACATGCCAAACTTGGGGGGAACATCAACTACCACAATGTTCATGACTACACTCTTCATTGGTAGCTAAAATAAAGAGACTACCAAGTCTTTGATGACTCCGAGACATTGCACCCTCCTTGAATCAAAAGAGTACAAATCATGATAAGCCTTTGTTACTTCCATTCCCAACTCTTCCATGACTATTTTGGGCATAAGGTTGTGGGAAGCTCCTGAATCCATGAGGCAATTATGCAACACTTTATCATGTATGTTCAGGGAGGTGTAGAAGGGAGGGGATGAATCATCTCTGTCTTCCACCAAGGGACCTAGGATGACTGTTGGCTTTTCATCTTGAAGGTTCACTGAGCCAGAGGAAGGTTAGGGGGACTCAAATTGTAGCAATTTGGAGAGGGACCTTCTGAAGTCTTCATTTTTAACTAGCTCTGAGAGGGGGATGGGAATTCTGATCTTTTGAATTTCATGCTCAAAATTAAAGGAGGAAAAAGGCTTAGGAGCTTCCCTTACCTCAGAGACAGGTTCTTTGGCTGATGGCGAAGCATTCCGAGCTTTCTTTTCTTTAGTAGTGATTGTTGCAGATTTAGTAGGCCTTTCTGCTATGAGGGGCTGATCTTGGCTATCAATATTTCCTTCTTTCTTCTTTGACCTGAGAGGATATTTATTAGGGGTGTTGTTGGCCTTTTCTCCTTTACCTAACTCATTGATTTTAATGTTCATAAGGGATTCTTCATATGCAGACTGAGTCAAATGGGGAAAAGGGGAAGTTTCTTCAATACAGTGAATTTCAGGGTCAAGCTCATCTATCTCCTCTCCTTCCTCATAAGAAACTAGGTTATTTTGGAGAGGGGTTTGAATCCTTTGATATTATCTGTCTTTCCCCCTTTGTTCCCTTGGGAAAGCCTGAGGCACATTGTTATTAGGTCTCCTGAAACCTCTATTATCAGCATTCTGGGGATTTATGTACATGGGCTTCCCTTCTAACTCCCACCTTTCCATCCTAGCCGAAATCGATTTTAGAATTCTAGTTACCTCATCTGACTGCAAGGGAAGGGGAGAGGAATGGGATGGGGAGGCTTCAGGCCTTTTCCTAGATATATCTCTATCAGCCTTATCCCTGAGTCGGTCAATAGCTAGTATGTTAGATTCTACTTCCACGGTCGCATCCTGTATGTGAGCCAGAGTAGTGGCTCTTCTTTCACTCAATAGTAGGTAGAAATCGGAATCAAAAGTGCTAGCATAAGTGATATTAGCCGAGGCTTCTGAGGGATTTATCTCAGCGGGGATTTTATTATACATTTTATTGAATCTCTTAGAGAAGTCAGAGACAGACTCTCCTTCTTTTCTCTTCAAGGACCTAAACTCTGTCATGTAATACATGGGGTATTTTTTGTCTCCCCATTATCTCAGAAAGGTGTTATCCAAAGCCTTAATCCCATCTATAGATCCAGTAGGTGGGTCTCTAAACCATTTCCTAGCTTCACCTTCTAGGCTATGGACAAAAATTCTCATCCATACATCTGCATGCATGATAACATGATCATCTGTGAAGCTGTAAAAGGCTTCAAGGTGTTATTCTGTAGCTATGTCCCCTTCACCTGTGAACTTGGGTAGCTGCTTAAGGTATCCATCTGCTGGGAGGGCGTTGAGAGGTTGTGATAACACAAGGGGAGCATACCTAGCAGCTATTATGGCCTCCAGTCTGGTCATGGGGAGATTAACTCTTGCCATGGGAATATTAGGTGGAGGAGAACTTGGAGGAGAAGGAGTGTGAACAGGGGATATTGGAAATGAGCTTCTTGGAGGAAAGGGAAACAATGGGGAGTATAGAGAGAGAGCCAAGGGACCTGAATGGGCAGGTGCTTCTCTCTGTGCAGTAACAGTAACAAAAAAAGGGGTGGTGAAATCTTCTGCAGTCTGAGGTCTGCACCAAGGTATAGCCTCGGGGGAGAGGGGAGTGACAAGGATTTCTCCTTCTAATGCTAGACCAGGAGGAGAAAACTCAACAGGAACACTCCCAAAATTCAGGAAATGGGAAACCTCATAAACAAGTTTGCTAGGAATTTGAGAATAAGAAAATGGAGTTTTTACCGAAAGAGGTGGCGAATTACCTGGTTCAGCGGTGAAGCTTTCTCCTTGAGAGGTCGTCCCTTTTCTGATAATTACCTCTAGATCCACTTCAGGCATGGCTAGAGGCAGTTGTGGATGGGACCGTGTGTGTCTGCCGCTGGAAGCCACAATTAACACAACAGGTTCGTTGCAGTGGAGTCGTCACAATGCAGTCGCCATGTGCACAGTAGCAATCTTCAAGGGATCTAATGCTTGATGCACCTTCAGAATCAGAAGCTCAATATCGTTCAATCCCAAGGAATATTTTCAACTTTGTCCCTGGTGTTAGCGACATTTCTTGTCCTAGGCGCAAGAGTGTTTGGGTCTGTAAGATGCACTAGAAGCGCCTGAGAGCAGCATTTAAAAAAAGCTCGTTTTAAGGCTTCCAAGCATGTCGAAGGCGAAGTTATGTCGTCGACGGTCTAAATTCATCCACAACGGTAGATCAACGGTCATCGGGATATCGGGGCTACCAAGTTAAATGATATATAGCATTAGAGAAAGCGCTTATTTTTCATGTTTGAATCTGGGTCGTCTGATCCAGCGACACATAGTGCGAGATCTAGTCGGCATATCGGTACTCGGGATTTCGAAGGGTGAAATTCCCTCATCTTCTCACACCTTGAAACCCCGAACCCCAGAGTTCCGAAAGCGCCCAAAGTTGGACCCACAGCATTGTGAAGCAGTCTCAACCGTTTATCCAAAGGGGACACCTGGTGCACAATTAGGCTCCTCGCCTTTTCGCCCATCGCTATTCCAAGGCGCAGAAACAAATCCATCAAATTCCCGATGCGTGAGGTGTCAGGAGCATCCAGGACCCGGGCCCACGACATCACCAAGTAAGTTTAGGATCGTCGGATTTGGGAGAGATGCGCGGCGCCCGATTGAGCCATCTCGGTGTTTCACTCATCGCAGTTGTGAATAAGCAAGGATTAACTCTTTCTATTCGCGAACGCCAAGAGCGCTTTGGGAATAGACTCAGGGTCATAGCCCATGGTCACTTGGGAAAGGAAGAAGCCGTGAAAAAAAGGGGTCAAAGGCATTGAGTCTAGTTTCCGAAAGGATCATCGTGATCTCCATGCGCCATCTGATCCGACCTCGATCCTGGTTTTCACCTGGAGTAAATGAAGACGTGAGGGGGTGGTTGAAACCTCTCCTCAGGCATTAACTGCACAGTATGGATAATCTGGCAAGTGGTCTGCTCAAGAGGGTCCTGTGTACCCATGTTTCTAAAGAAGCCTTGGTTGGTCCTCATCTGACCAGAGAAAATATGTGCACGCCATGTTGGCCTTTAATGTTGCAACTATCTCCCCTGCAGGAGCCATGCGCAGTTAAGGCGGCGTCTGACGAAATTTATCCGTCTGAATTCGGCTGAAGGGACACCACTCCTTGGGTGACTGAACATGCCTTTGATAAGCGAATTTTGCTGAGTATATAGACTCAGTCTTTGTATTTTGTAAAGGATCGATGGTTAAGCAAGGCTCTCGGTTGTAAAGCTTTAATGAAGCACTGTTATTTTTGGTTATGTATGAACTCTTGAGACTTCTTGCCTTATGAATGTCAGTTTCTTTCACGTCCTTGTTCAAACTGTGTTAGAGCAGCTCGGAATTGGAGAATCCAGTCGAGTTGTAACTGTTATAGAATGATGTAGAATTTGATCACTGTGACAGTCGCATTGTCTCTAATCAGTCCTTGTGATTTACCTAATGTTGAATGACTTGGAATTGGAGAATCCAGTCAAGTCCCTCTTTCAGTATCTCGAATCCCTGAACCAGAGGATCTCGCATTCAGATCTTTTCTTCTAAAAATTATTGAAAGCTTGTTGCCTGAAGTAGTTTGTTCACTCTTCTTATCAAGTCTTCCACCTGTTCACCTTTTAATCAACCCGCTGACTGAAGTTAGATCAAGACCTCCTTTGTTTCTTACATGTTGGACCCAGTCTCTGAGTTAGAGTGACATCTCCCTCAGTCTCTGTCCATTTGATCACCCATTAAAAACCACTGTGACGTGAAACTGATGGGCATCGGGCTCTACTCCTGCAAGCAATCCAGGAGTGACTTCCGACGCTAACACCCGGCAACGGCGCCAGAAATGTTGGTGCCGAAAGTCACTCCTGGATTGCAGCAGGAGCAGAGCCCAACGCCCATTAGTTTTATGTCACGTTTGTTTATAAAGGGATGATCAGATGGAAGTAAACTCAGAATAATATCGTTCTAACTCAGAAAAATGGTTTGGAACAGCAGTGGCACATGAGGTCTTGACGTAACTTAAGCCAGTAATAATGATAGTTTTGAGTAAGTGGGGAAGAGAGAGAGGAAATAAAGTTTGCTCTGGACATCGAGTCTTCCAGCAGCCTTCTCAAAAGAGGAAAAGTCTCGGCTATGATATCCTCTCAGAGCCGAACAACTTCAAAATGAACCCAAGAAGATTGTAGAACTGATAAAATCAAAGCTACATAATATAGCAATGCAACACCCGACTGGATCATTCATGCCCGGGATCTTAGATTTGGAGAAAAAGGGAAAAGAAGAAGCGGGCTTCCATTAAACAAGAAGTCTCAAATGTTCTTCTATAACCAAAGAACCAGAGGATGGATTAAAGATTTACAATCGGGAGCTATGCTCTACCATCGATAGATTCCAGAATGGAAAAATTGCCTACATATACTCAAAGAAAAACCACAACAGCGAAACCGAGACATTGTATTAAAAACATTGTGTCAGCATGTCCACTGACAATATGCACATGCAGTCTCTGAACGATCGTGCACTTATGATAGATGAAATCGACCTCCTAATAGTCCTGTGTATGAATCGACGTGCTTTTAATTCATTTCCAGACTTTCCATTTATGGTGGAGATGATGTCTAACCACCACCAACTACCTCAATAACTGCTTCCTTGGGATTGAGAACAGCTCGACCAACTCTACACCTTTGGTACGTGGAGGTCTTCTCGCGCTGCCACCTGGATTGGCTGAATGGCTTGATGGATAAGACGTGGAGGCCAGTGCGAAGGCTGGGGCGCATAATGGGAAGTGGTGGATGGATAGAAGAGACATGGAGCACGGGGATTGAGTGGATAAGGAGTAGAGACGACCATATAGATGGAGGCGACTGGGAGAGAAAGAGAGACACATGGCAGGGGGTGAGTGGGTGATGAGCTAGAGAGGGGCCATGTAGATGGAGGGAAGAGGGCTGTGGCACCTGATGACTAGGCAAAGTGCCATGGGAATAATGACAGGGAAAATGTAAGGCGGCAGGCCTGAGGGAAGGAGGAAAGATGAGTTGGAGGATGAGGGGGAGAACACCTGGCAGGAGGTGACAGGTGGAAACGAGATAAAAAGGGGAAAGGGATGGGCCAAGATGGCGCTAACTAGAAAACGTACAACGGAAGGTGGAGGATATTGGAGATGGGACATCATGGGGTCCGCCGAAAGCCGTCAATTCCGGACCCCCCCCCCTTGTTAAAGGTAGAATGGCAAGGGGGGTCTGGAATCCAACCTTGACCGCAGATTTGAGCGCCCCGATCCAGGTCGTTGAGAGATGCAAGGCCAATTTCGTACCCCCCCCCCTTGCTTAAAGGTAGAATGGCGAGGGGGGTTCGGAAACCAATCCTGACCGCAAATCGAGGCGCGCAAATTCTAGCCGCCTAGATTTTCTCGCCGCTTATCCAAATGTGCAATTGCGCCCCAACTTAGGATAAGTGGGTTTTTACTCCACTTATTGCCCTCTTTTCACCAATGGGGGGTGCGCCTTTTAGGAAAAATACCCTTCTTGCATGTTTAGGTGCTAACATATAGTATAAGCAAAGTTGGAGGGTCATTGGATTTAAACCAAGGAAAAGATGCAATGCATACAAATCGAGTCATCGATCTAAGATCATGATCAATGAACAACATCATTTTCGGTTCTAAAGATGTGAGGAGGTTAAGCTCTGGAGAAATCACTTCAAGAGTTTCAATTTGAGATTTGAAATTCCTGAAGCATGGAGAGCCAGAGAGCCAAAATAAATTCTCGACCATCGGATCATTCGAAGAAAATCTCAGTTTTCATATCATCCAAAGAAGATATCAAGCATCAAATCGTCTAAAGTGAATATGGGTTGTCTGATCCAGAACGTCAATTTGAGATTTGAAATCCCTGAAGTCTGGAGAGCCGAAATAAATCCTCGACCATCGAATCATCCGAAGTAAATATCAGTCGTCAGATTATCCGAAGAATATCTCAATCATCAGATCGTCCGAAGTGAATCTGGGCCATCTAATCCAAAACGCCAGTTTGATATTTGAAATCCCCGAATTCCGAAGAGCCGGGGAGCAGAAATAATTCCTTTATCGTTGGATCATTCAAAGTAAATTTCAATCGTCAGATCATTCTAAAGTGGAAGGACAGGATAAGTTAGAATAAGGGCACGCTAATCGCAACAACTGATAATCAGGCACTCAGATCTACAGTCGATAGGGCATATCGGACCCCCCCCCCCCCCCCCCCCCNCCGACGTTTTTTCCTTTAACCGTGGGGGCGGGGGTGGATCCGAGTTGGTGGTATTTTCCATGTGGGACCCTCATACGTGTCACCTTCCTATCAACTCGAACCCCCCTCGCCCATTACCACTTGCTGCCTAACACCCCCTCTAAGTAAACCACCAAACCACTCATGCATACCACCTTCGCGCTCCAACGCCACACTCCACTACCCGCTACACGTCACACTCCTCTACTACGCTCTGCCTCCACACTCCACTACACTACCTACATGTCTCACCCATGTTAGCAGACCACCTCAGCAAGGACATGTGGCAGACCATGTCAACAAGGACATGTGGCAGACCAAGTTAGCAAGTGACACGTCGCAACCACTCAGTCTATACCAAGTCAACAGGTGACGTGTGTGATGTTACGTCACTACAGAAGATTGACATACGTAGGAAAGCAAGGTTTGAGAGTTGAAACTCCTGAAGCCCGGATCACGAAATGAATCGTAGTCGTTAATTTGGAAGGAAGCTACGTGTCGACAGATCGTGGAGATATGGGATCGCACGTGGAAGGAGGAAAGAAGGCAGGAAAGGAAGGTTGATAACAACCATTGATCGAGAGGCATCACCAAGGGATTGGATATCAATGGTCATGCTTAATTGCAGGGTCAGAACATTCTCGAGTCTTAATTTTTCATGAGCAGGCCGCAATCAAAACCATGGTGTCACCAAAGACATACGTGGAGCTCTGTAGTGAATTGTGGGGTGTAAAGCGGATTGCCCTCAAACCACCTTTGGTCACACCCACAATCATGTGGTCACATGAGAGAATCACCCAAGGTCACATCAGCGGAAGATTGGGGAAGGAGCTAGTGCTGCCAGGCTTCACCTCAGAGATTACTCATTGAAAAGTCAAAAAGACTCTACGTGTATAATCCAACGACGCTAATCAAGAAGAATCTGATCAAAGGGTTGTTGTTTCACTTCGTGGTTCCTTGATCAGTTATGATTCATTTACACTCACTGAATCATTATTCCTGAGCATTGGAATCATGATTGCTGAGCATTTTTTGGATTCTCGGCTTGAGCATTGGAGATGTGAAGTGTAATGGATGATGAGAGCAAGAACAAAAGGAAGATGTTTTGACAGAGAGAGGTTTTTTTCCTTGGTAAAACAAGTCGAACTATAAGCAATGAATTTTTACAGCATGAACTGAGGGAGAAAATGTAGAGATCAAGAACATAAGCTGGACAGAGAAGAAATGGTGAAAACAACAGACTGTATGAGAACTTAAGTGCAAGAAGATGCAAGCAGGAAGACACGGATGCAAGTAGGGAAAATCATTGTAGCGGAATAGTGATGAGACTAGTAAGCCATTGATAGATATTGTATCACTGTAATAAATTTTAGCAAGCAAATATTTATATCTCAGGGTGGTAGGGTGGTTCTAGGGAGGACTGTTGTCCTCAAAGTTTCAAGTGGGTGCTTGAACACAGGGATTTGTAGCTTCCATTTGGTTGTAGCCAGAAAAACCAGGGTGGTAGGGTGGTGCAAGGGAGAACCATTTTTCTTTTTTATACAGGTTGGTTCCTGTGTGACTGGAAGTTGGTGCTTCCATCCAGTTGGTGTTGGAACACTTGGGGAGTTGGTGCTTCCTTCTAGTGGGTGCTAGAGAAACCAGAGAGTTGGTGCTCTCAGCAAGTTGCATCTTGTTAAAGAAGAGGTTGTAGACTCATTTTGAGTTGGTTCTCAAAGAAATATGATGTACATAACTTAAAAGACTGCGTATCATTCGAAGAAGAAGAGGTTTTCTACCTTTATGGGTTTCCTCGTGAATATATGTCTTTGTGTATATCATATGTGTGATTGATGTTTGTTATTTCTATTGTTCATGTCTTGCATAATCTTGATGATCACTTGGAGAAGGTTAATAATATTTCAATAGGCATAAAATTGTTTCAGCACATTAACAACTGATTCAGCCCCCCCTCTCAGTTGTCTTAGTAATTTCAACAATTATATAGTTGTTGAGAATTGTATTTTTATTCTTCTTCATAGAAATCCTTGAATTCATTTGCAGTAAACTCACCTCTATTATTTGATCTTAAACATTTGATTTTCAAATCAGTTTCATTTTCAACCAAATCCTTGAATACCCTGAAACATTCAAAATCTTATGATTTTTTCTTGAGGAATCAAACCTGGGTCATTCTGGTGTACTCATCAATAAGTAGCACGAAGTGTTTTCACCATCGAGTCCTTTTTTCTCGTAGGCCCACATAAATCAGTGTATACAATTTCCAATGGTTTGTCATAGAGTATTCCTTTGTCTTGAATTCAATTTTTTTTTTCCATGATGACAATGCTTGCACATAATATTCATTGTCTTTGTAATTTCTGGCATTTCTCTTACAACTTGCTTCTTGTTGATCTTAACAAGATTATAAAAGTGTATATGACCCATTCTCCTATTCCAAAGCCAACTTTCATCTTCTTTTCCGAAACAACATCTTTCTTATTTGATCTCATTCAATATGTATATGTTATTTGGAGTCCTTGTCATTGTTGCTACTAGTCTGCCTGACCCTTATTTATTTATTTCACATTCTTTAGAATTGAATACTTGTGTGTCCTTGATCACACACTTGAATCACACTTAGTGAATTATGCTTCATATTTTCAACAAGTAGGACATTTTCTACCACAACATCTTTGTTTCCAAGACTCAGTGTGCCTTTTCCTACAATTTTGACTGAGTTATCATTTCCAAACATGACAGACCCCTATTTTTCTTTCTTTAATGTTACAAATTTGTTTTTGTCTCCAATCATATGCTTTGAGCATCCACTATCAATACACCAATGAATTCTTCTATTTTGGGCTTGTAAGGCACACCCACATTCCTCAACCTTCAAGTCTTCTTGCTTCATTTTCCAAGTTTTTTGTTGTTCCCCTATATGATTGAAAGGAATATGCCTAATTTCCCTTGAAGAAACTATTGAATAACTTATGCAAATTCTGGTTATTTGTAAAAAAATGTTACATTTGTAGCATTCAATTTCATAACTTAGAGAACCAAAACTGTTATAATTTATGTCAAACGCCTCACGAGGCTTTCTGGGATAATTTAATTCATAATGATTCTTGGGATTTTCATAGCTACTTCTGTTCCAGGTGTTTCTACCCTTTGCATAGGCTCTACAATTTATGGCTTTATTCCCAAAACTATTGCAAGAATAACACAAGCCAAGAAAAATATTTTGGTACCTGGGTGTGGGTGGTCTTCCAGTTGGTGTTGTTCTTATGAAATCATAATATTCTTCTTGGGTCTTCTTCATTTTTGGTTGTTGATTACATGTTCCTATGAATGCATGATATTCTTCTTGATTCTTCTTTATTTTTGGTTTTTGTATTTCCTCCTTTAGAGGCTTGCATTCTTCTTTCTTGATGGGACCCTTGACAAAATATGCATAACTTATTTACTCTACTTCATTTCCTGTCATCATAGAGAGTGAACCCTCACCAGTATTATTATATTTGTATCCAAGTCCATACTTTCATAGAATGAATTTTTATTGCGGATTGTTTGATCCAGTATTTTGGTGCTATTGCCAAAATTTAGTTGGATGTCCTTCTTCTATAGTTCCTTGCTTAGTGAGACTATTTCATTTTCCAAATTCTCTATTATTGTTATTATTATTTTATTTCAATTGTCTCTTGGGTGTTTCTTCAATCACTTTGGCTTGTTCCAACTGAATCCTTAGATCTATGAAAGTCTTCTTTGCTTCCTCTAAATTTTTTCTAGG
>ML788374.1:95471-125217 GCA_009831015.1 Picea engelmannii
TTTACTCATTGGTATGTTTAAATGGTTGTTATCCTAAAAACATTGTGCATTCATTAACCAAATTCCTCATGAAATAATTAAAGGAAGACCTTTGAAGTCTTTGAGTTTTGGATTTTGCATCCATTTTTTGAGAGATTCAATAATTGTACCACCTTCCTAGTTATCATTAATCCATGTTAGAGAGTCCATTTCTGTAACATACATAGCCTCCAAGATGAATTACGTCAATTCACAAACAACTTAGCTTGATAGATATAGATCTTAAAATTCCCCATACATATAAAAGAAAACCAAGGGGTAGCAGGCCCACAAAAATTACACCAAAACAATATGTTGATTTACTCATGCATCTAACAACATTTATTAAAAATGTGAATGCATCTAGAAAGCACACAACATTTAGATATTCATTTACATAATGGAATAATCATGATAAAACTACAGAAAAATTGTCTATTTATAAAACTTAACCAACTTGTTGTGTATGAAGGATGAACCTCCTAGTCATAGGAAATGTTGTTCATTCTCTCACAACAACAAGCCACCCTCGAGCTAAGGCTAAGAGTCCAAAAAGAGATCTGGTCCTCCTGGTTGTACACTCTCCACATCAGCAGCCTCAAACCCAGGTTCTACTCCAAAAATAGTTCCAATCCACCAACTCTCTTCCCCACAATTTTCACAAACCAAGGAATGTACCCTCTTCACTTCTCTTAGTCCATCATGATATACTATTCATTTATTAGTTCTTTCAATGCACTTAGTTGGTCAGGAAATCTCTCAGTTGGGGACTCTATGAACTCTCGGTTTCTCTAGGAGTGTTCACAATATCCTTAACAAGTCTATTGAACCATTTCCTCAATAGGAAAATGCACTACATGATTACAACTAATCTAGGTGGATATTGGTGGCCACCCACCTATTCCAATTGGCTCATCTTGACAGTTTTAGTTTAGCACGTTCTTCTTTAATTCTTTGTAATTGTGGGTTCTACACATCCAGGGCTATCTGAATCCCTACACAACTTATAGGTGGATATTAATGGCCTCCTGCCTAATCCAACTGGATTATTTTGTAATTTTTCATGTCAGTACATCTTGATGTACTTCCAAGGTTGTTTTGGGTGTTGGAAATATAACTAAGAGGAGGGGGGGGTGAATCAGTTATAATATAAGATTAAAACTTTTTGTCCTTTTTTGAATCTTTATAAATTATTATTTAATGTGTTACTGATAACTTAACATGCATACATAAACAATATTTGATCCATCACACAAAATACACAGAGACAAAGATTTCTCATGAGGAAACCCATAAAGGGAGAAAACCTCTTATTCTTTGGATGTCAATCAAGCTCCAACTTTCATGTACATCACAGTCTTTGAGCTCCAACTCAAAGATGAGGCTAAAACCTCTGATAGAAAGATACAACTTGTAGAGACCACCAAATCTCAAATTTCTTTAGCACCAACTAGATGGAAGCGCCAATTCCTAGGTTTCTCTAGCACCCACTAGATCGAAGCACCAACTCCCGGAATATATTCTAGCATCCACTAGAATTTAAAGGACTGCAATCCTCCCTAGCACCACACTACCACCCTGATTGAATATTGCAAAACTTTACTTACTTTCTCTGTCTCTGATATGGTATGTTACAGCTCCATGACTCATCTGCCTCTTCCAGCTTCTATTCTTTGTTTCACGTTTATCCTCTATTATTTCTCCTGTGGAACACACTACGATGTTCAACTTATCTTTCCTGGTTTTATACTCTATGTGGCCTCTGCATGCTATACATTGTGTCTTTGATCTCCTCTTCAGATACTACTCTGCGTCTCTGCCTACCCACCGACATCACTCTCGAAGTTGCACCAATTGTTTTATGTTCTACATTTCATTCACACGTCGAGTCAACTGCCTGATCATAATCTAAACTCTTCATCTTCTCTGGTCGGTATTGAAGGTTCTTTGGCTTCTGTGGCATTTATCCTGAGAATCTCTTGTTTCTATGTCAGTTGCAATTCTTCATCTTTTCTAGAAGTTATAGTCAGTCGGTTTTGGCTCCTTTGGCTCCTAAGACCCTTCCTTCTCATGACCGTTAGCAGTGACCTAGGAACAATCACTTTGGGACTTCGCATTTCGGGTCATCTGTCGTGAGTCACCCCGACTATCCCAACTCTTGATCTCCCGAACTCCAAAGTGGAGCTTAGCAACGTGCTAGCTCTTCCCTTGATATGACCTTGGGTGATGAGTTCATGTAACCATGTGATTGAGGGCGTGTCCATTGGCGTTTTGAGGGAAACCCATTTTTCACCCCAAAATTAACTACGAGCCTCCACACGTCCTTTCTCCAAAACCGTTGTTTCAATTGCGGCTCGCTCAAGAAAAATTAAGGCTCGATCATGTTCTGGCCCCGCAATGGAGCATGAATGTTGATCTCACGATCTTTACGGTGCTCCTGAACAAACAGTTCAGATCTATCCTCTCAAGCTTATGGACCAAATATCACCTTCCTACATCAACGACTGAGATTTACTTCATGATCCGGGCTCCAGGAGTTTCAAATCTCAAACTCTATTGCTACTGACTGGATATCTTCCAGAATGGAAGATTTGCTGACATCTATCCTCTTCAATCAACGGCTCTACCTGCTTTCCTTTTTCCACGTGTGATCCTTAGTCTCAACGACCAAGTGACATGTGGCCCTCCAAACCAACGGATGAGATCAATTTCGCCTTTCAGGCTTCGGGAGTCTTGATTCTCAAACTTCGCTTGCTCCTGGAGCATTTCACCCAGAGTCCATGATCTAATGATACATGGTCTTATCGAATCAATGGTCACAATTCCTTCGAGTATTCGGAGTTCAAAAATCTCAACTTTCCAACCTTTCAACCTTCCTTTGCCTTTTCCTGGAGCTGAAAATCCACCGACACGTGTCCCCTTCGGATCAACGGTCACGATCCTTTTGTGCCTCCCGACTTCGAAGATTTCAAATTACGTTATCCTTCCAGTGGAGTAGATCGACAGATGAGAATTCTCCCAAAGTGATCTTTCATATCGGACGTCTCATGTCCACTTCTGGACTTCGACATTCAGGACTTCAGAGATTTTGTCATTTGCTAGTGGTGAAACTCCCAACGTAAAACTCCCAGAGTGACGTCACTTGATGACATGTCATGAGCCTAATATTTTCCACGTGTCACTCGAATTTGTGATTTTCACGTACCTGAAATGCCAAATCAGCTTGACACTTGTCATTGTCTCATTGCGCCACATGTCCTCGCTGACGTATTCTTGCTGACATGGATCCTCATTCACTTTGGGACTTCAGCCTTTGGGACTTCAGGTATTTTGACTTTTCAATTTGTCAATTCTTCCGAAGTGAGAATCCCCGAACAATAACCTCCTCGCAACTTTTAGACCTGAACTAAATGTTGTTCATTGATCATGTTCTCATATCGACGGATCGATATTTCTGTAATGTTTCTTTTCTAGCTTATCATGTCCTTCCACTTCAAACTAATCTGAGGACTGTTGTTTACTCTGGCTCTCTGGACTTCGGGTTTTTCAAGTCTCAAACTGAAAAATCCTCGAAGTGATTTTCTCTGGAGTTGAGGATCATGTGCCACCTGTCAATCTTGATGATGGACAATCCCTACTTACTTCGGGACTTCGGCACTTTGAAAATTTTTCTCTCCTATGCTCATCCGAAGTCTTATCCTTCATGCATTTATTTCTGGATCCAACGACTGTTGATCCTCGATGCTCATATCCAATGGATCAGATCTGTACTTCTCCTCTGCGCTTCCTCTGGTCACTGGACGCTAATCTAAAGGTCATCAAGTATTCGAGATTGGTGATCCAATGACCAATGTCGTTCTTCCTCCTGAGATTTCTGATCTCTCCAACTTAGAAGGATTTCTAAGTGTTTAAAGGTCTCAACCTTTGCTCCTCCTACGAGTCTGTCTCTTGGACCTCGACTGCACTTCTGGAAAGTGCAAAGTGTTATCTCTATCTCTTCTAAGATTTGATTTCTACATACTCTCGAGGTTTGGTTCGATGATGTTCTTTCCATCAATGACAAGGACATTCTTCCCATTAAACGTGCCAACAATCTCCCCCTTTGGAATTGATGGAAACCTTGAAGGACATCACTATTCTGCTTAGACCTCCAACTGTAGCATCCAAACCACACCTTTTCTCCCCCTTTGACATCAATGTCAAAGAAAACATGCTTCCCCTGAGCGATTGCAGTATTTTTTGGAGGTATCAAATATTCAACCAACACATACTCCCCCTGACCAGATGGACTATTTAACTTGGTAACAAGGTCACGCCCAACTTCTGGCGTAGATACTCACACTGAGATTTTGCAAGCGGTTTAGTGAAAATATCAACAATATGATCTTTGGATGGAATATAATGTAAAGAAGCAACAGTGTTGGTCACCTGTTCCCTCAAGAAGTGATACTTGATGGGCATATTCTTTGTCTTGGAGTGAAATACATGATTCTTTGACACACTAATTGCACTAGTATTATCACAATGGATTGGGATTGGTGCATTATACTTTACCTCCAAGTCTGCAAGTGTCTGAATCATCCATAATACTTGGGTACAACAAGTGGCAGCTATAATGTATTGAGCTTTTGTAGTCGATAAAGAAATGGAACATTGCTTCTTGCTTAACCATGCTACAAGAGAATCTATTAAGAAGAATGCACCTCCACTCATGATTTTTATTTCATCCACATAGTTAGCCCAATCAGCATCTGAATAGACTGATAGTTGAAAATTTTGGTTTCTAGGATACCATAGGCCATAGTTCATTGTTCCTTTCAAGTATCTGAATATTCTTTTGACAGCTAACAAATGACGTTGTTTAGGTGTAGCCTGATACCTTCCTACCATTCCAACAACATGCATTATGTCTGGATGAGATGTTTTGATGTACAATAGACTTCCTATCATAGACCTATAGGAACTCTGATCAACATCAGGTGAGCCATCATCCTTTCTTAACTTGCATCCAGTGACCATAGGTGTGCTCATAGGTGTAGAATCTTCCACTTGAAACTTTTTCAACATTTATCTTAGATATTTCTCCTTAGAAAGAAATAATCCTTCAGACCTCTGAGTAATTTTCAGACCAAGGAAAAGTGGCAGTTCCCCTATCATAGACATTTCAAATTCAGATTGCATGGCAGAGGAAAACCATTGTACTGATGAAGCATTATTGCTTCCGAAGATGATGTCGTCTACATAGACTAGCACAATGAGAAAATCATTACCCTTTGTTTTGATATATAGATTGTTGTCAATTGTTCCTCTCTTGAACCCTTTGTCTTGAATATACTTATCCAGTCTGTAATACCAGGCACGTGGATCTTTTTTCAACCCATATAAGGCTTTCTTCAGCTTGCAGACAAAGTCAAGTTTATCTGACAGTTGGAAAACCTTCGTTTGTTCCATATATACTTCTTCTTTTAGATCTCCATTTAGAAAAGCTGACTTGACATCCATTTGATAGAATTTAAACTATTTATGACAAGCATATGCAAGAAACATTCTAATAGCTTCTAATCTTTCTACGGGCGCAAATGTTTCATCAAAGTCCAATCCTTCTATTTGAGCACATCCTTTGCAAACCGATCTAGCCTTATTTCTTACAATATTTCCTTTCTTATTAATCTTATTTTTGTACACCTGTTTGGATCCTATTACATTTTTATTTGCTAGCCAAGGAACAAGTTCCCAAGTGTCATTCTTTTCAATCTGGTCCAGTTCCTCGTTCATTGATTTTAAACAATTTACATCTTCACTGGCTTCATTGAAGTTCTTGGGTTCCACCATGGATATGAAGGCTATATGTGATTGCTCAGTGTCTTTGATTATCCTCCTCATGGTTTGTACACCTTTCTCTTTCTCACCAATTATTTGACTTTCGGGATGATTCTTTTGAGTAATTCTAGAGGATGGATTTGATGTTGATTGTTGTCCTGACTCTTCTTGTCTAGGTGTCTCTTCTTCACATGAGTCATCATCTTCTTGTGACTCTGGGTTTTGTGTCTTTTCATTTTCATTATTCTCATTATCTTTTTCATCCGTCTTAGTGCTTATTCTCTGTTGATCTTTTACAGGAGCTTCTTCATCAATTTGAACATCAATACAATCTACTAATTTATGCATTCTTTTGTTAAAGCATCTGTATCCTTTACTGTTTGTTGCATATCCTAAGAAGATACCTTCATCATCTCTACTATCAAATTTTCCTAGATGATCATCATTATTTTTTATGTAGCATTTACTTCCAAATACTTTGAAGTGATTAATGGATGCAGGTCGACCAAACCACAACTCATGTGGAGTTTTATCATTGTTCGGCCTTAGATAGGCTTTGTTCAGAATATGAACAACTGTGTGAACAACCTCCACCCAGAAGGTTTGTGAAATGTCCCTTGTAGAAATTTCGATACACTTAATGTATTCCTGCGATTCTCCTGATCTAACAATTATACGCCACAATTAAATACATAATCGCTTCTACTATTATTCTTGCAGAAAATATTAAACCACGACCACAAACTAAAATATCAATAACACACAACACAGAAGTTTTACCGGGAAAGTGTAAAGCTAAAAACCCCACTATCATATATTATGTATATCATGAATCATGAAACAATCTCATACAAAACTCTAATCCAAGAGCTCTCAGTACAATACAATCATCTCACACTGTCATACACAAATCAACAAATACATGTGCCAATTTCTGTGTCCAGACAGCCTGCCTCCTCTGCACAATCTCTGCAATTCGAATTCTCACAATGATACTGATTTTTACAAATTGCCTAGTTTGCACATACTCATAAGAAAACTAGCATATCCCCGAAGCGGGGAAAAGGAAATGCCGAAAAAAACCAAGTAATATATGTTCTATGATCATCACATTTAGTGAGAGAACAAACAATGAAACAAGTGAAATAGATATCATCTAAAACCATTTGTTACTCGAGATTGAATCATAATTTGTTATGAAAATGAAATAAAACAAACAAACAAACAAAAATCACCAATGACGTCTTGCATCTTAGAAATGATTTCAAAAACTATTTGATATAGATGCTCGAGCAAAGAGATAATAAGTGTTAGACAATTCTCACCTACTTTTCACAACCCAAACGGGTTGAAATGGAAAACACCCTTCAAGCTAAATTACTGGATATTCTTACAATATTTTGGAGATTTCAGGGCACCATTACACAAATTCCTGAGATTTTCAACACTGAGAAACCTAAGGCTCTCGTAAACCCTAGTCATTGTAAATTCTAACCTTGTACAATATCTACTGCAAACTGATATTCAGAAAAGAACAGAAAAGATACAATGGCAAACACAAACATTACACAGAGATTTTTCACCTGGAAACCCAAACCGGGAAAACCAGCATATATTATATTCATACATCGTTTTTCATTGTTTACAATACAATATACATATAGGAGCCAGCGGCATCCAAAACCCTAACCCAATGACCTGGATTAGTCCAAAACCCTAATTCCTTAACCGAAAATGGAAAACCATCGGTAAAAAACCATGTGCCGAAAAACCACCTAATATCATGTGGTCTCGGAAATATGTCGTCCCGGTAATATGTCGTCTTGGAAATATGTCGGCCCGGCGGAAATATGTCGGCCCGAAAAAAAAAATTCGGGGGCGCTGCCCCCGAACCCCCTGCGTGCCCGACACAGGCACTCAAACACTACTACTCATGCAAAGAATATAACACATACCCAACAGTCATGGCATCAATTCTAGAATCTAACAAATAAATTGAGTATCGAAGACAAGGTAACCTGTTCAAGCAAAGTATAATTTTTCACAAACCCTTCAAGCCATAACTTTGAAATGCATTCTTGGGGTTGTTCAAGGTTGCATAATTTTTCACAACTAAACATTGGGCGAGATTTAAGTGTTGAACGTATTTGAAGCAAAAAAGGAGTGAATGAAGAAGTGTACAAGTCATGATTGTGAGCTTGTGACATTCCTTGTCTAGATCAATACTTGTAAACATGATATTACTATGATATGGATTTTTGAACCACAACATTCAATGAAATTAGTTTAGTATAACTTTGACTATAGACAATAGAGAGAATAGCATCTTACCAATAAAAAAATAACTCATTTCCATAAATAGAACTTATAATCCATAAAGTCATTGTGTTTAAAGGAGTACATATAGGAGTGCATATATGATCCGAGAACACAAAGATTCTCAACTCTCACTAAAAACAATTAAATTTAAACCCTACATCTATAAACCTTCACAATTGCTTACAATGTTATACTAGAGAACACCATGGACACGATATAACAAAAGTTAGATGGAGTAAATTGTTTATTTTGACTTAAAAGCCATATCATCTAGCACTAATAGAATCATAAATCAATATCCATACAAGGAGAACATATAATAAGCATGTCTGAAATGATTAGTAGATTCAAAATTGGCAACATAATTTTTTTTTAATGATTCTCGTTATAATTTTCATGAAAAATTTGCAAACAAAATAATTTAATTCCACTATTTTTATAAATATATAAATGCATTGCAAGTGAGACTAAAGAAAATGCATTGTAGGATACACTTTTGCTATGGGAAAGGTCATGGTCTTACTAAGATATATAGAAAGGCTGGTCTTGAAAGGTCTCACCTAAGCTAGCTCTCCTTAGGCAAGTAAGGTGCTAGTCTTGAGCTCTACTTAGGTAGGCAAGGTATTGATTGTGTCGGTTTTATTTGAGTCTAGGTAAGGTATTAGTCTTGAGCTCTACTAAGGTAGGTAAGGACTTGGTCCCAAGATCTTATTAAGCATTTAAGGAACTCACTGTATCAGTCTTACTTGTGTGAAGGTAAGGTCCTTACTTGAGTAAAGTTAGCTTAGGAAAGACCAAGATGTGTCCAACAAGTTAATAATTTGTAATTAGAGCAATAATTCATGTCCACTTCATTTTGTATTCCTTTTCTCCATTTAATTAAGTACATATCTCTGAGTGGGTTGGAACTAATGACAAGGACTGAGGAGTTTTCACCATTGAAACCAATATTCATGAGGGTTTAATGTAGTCATGGAAGCCTCCAAAAATAATGGTCAAACATGCGATATATGCATAACACTACATGCACATACATAAGTAAATGAGAGTCTACTTCCATGTTCTCCTAAAAATCTTATTCACTCGGTACCTTAAGGTAACCATAAAACACTAAGTGATCAAACATGTAAAACAAGTATAACACTATTCATGAACATACATGGAGCTAAGGCTAGTCCATGTTTTCATCAAAACCTACCAATTGTTTTTGTCAACATAGTTAAGGAAAAATGGTAACAATTTGGAGTTATCATTTTGAAAAATCATGTTTAAGTGTAGGTCTAACCTAAAATTACAGAAAAGAGCACCTTGTAATTTATGAAGCCTCTCCGAGAGTGATTTTTGTTTAAAAATGCATGGTTCATTGAAGCTCAATTGTTTGCATCTAAGGGCATCTTTGAAACACCATAATTTATAAAAGTCTTATAAGGTCTTGACAGAAGGGTCAACCCAAAAAAGCCCTGATTAACACAGAGTTGGTCATTTAAGGCCAATCCCATGAAAATAAGGTCCTTTACAATTGTGTACTCTCCCAGATTTCAATCCCCTGCATATCCTTCCTTGTCAAGGACATCATGTTTCCCCTAGTCACCATCGAAGTTATCCTCTCCCCACCCTGCTTACCCACAAAGCTCTACCTGAAAGCACTCTCGTTATCTTTGAGACCACATTCTCTCTGAATCCAAACTAATGTCATTATATCCTAAAAAAATTCTTCTTACATCTTAGTCTGTACTGAAAACAAGTGCAAAATACTTGAATGAGGGGACTATTCAGTATTATAAAAATAGTATACTAATTGAACGTCCTCTTTGATTGAGTTTAGCAAGAGACAAAGCATGTCTGTAAGAAATGAATTATTAAATACATTAATCCACAAAAGGCTGAAATCTTGGATGGAGGGACGATTCAGTATTATAAAAAGAGTAGATTGATTGAATGCCTTCTTAGACTGAGTTTAGCAAGAAAGAGACAGATCATGTCTGTAAGAAATGAATTATTAAATACATTTATCCACAGAAGGCTTTCATGAAGTTAATGAGCCATGCAAATCGCTTATTGGACTTACTTCTAAATCCTTGAAACAAAATGATAAGCTTGAAAAGAAATATGGAAAACAATTCAAGAATTGCACTCAAAATATGGAACCCTGCAATATATTTTAGAAATTCGAAAGAAAAAACAAATCATACATAAAAACCATTATACCATATCAAAACCATTACAACAACTATTTTCTAGGTCAACCTTTGAATTACCATGAAAATCAAAGGAGGTATGTTGTTGTTGAACCCGAGTCGCTCCAATGTTTCGAGTTGCAGCCTTGGTTTTAGCACGAGCAGTTAAAATCTTCTCTGAGTTTGAACATATAACCTTATGAGCACCAACATCTAGTAAAGGATTTGTAGCAGTAATCTGAATTCGTTGACTCTTTTTAGATTTTGGCTAACTAAACTTCCTACAAATTCTATGTTTTTTGTGCGGTGTTGAAACACAAACCCCAAATTCTGTGATTTTTTCCTGCTCGGCTTCTGATAACAATATTGCGAACAATTAACACATTTCAGTCTCCAAAAGAATTCATATAGAGATATGCTTTGTCAAAATTCCAGCACCTCATTTTCACTTGAAATGCAAGACAAAGGCGGATAATATAGATCCAATCAATGGATTCAATCAACTAAATATAGATCCAAAGCCTTAGAAGAAGACTTCATCTGAAGAAATTTCAGTTGTATTCATGGTTTAAGGAAGAAAAAGGCATCCACTGAGACTAAAAATCGACAGAGTATTTTGTTATTGTTAGATAAGCTCCCCTCCTTCCCTATTAAGTCGCGAGAATCCTCCTCTAGCCTTTAGAATTTTACACCGGGAGTTATCGACGTCCTTATAAAAGCTGGGAAGAAGCAGTAAAAAGCTATCTAAAGTTAACAACTTGTGTAAGGTTCTGTTGATGGGTTGTTGTCCTGGTATTTCTTATCAACGGGAATGAGGGCATGGAAGCAACATATGCTTATGATTCCATTGCAAGAGTTACGAGGGGGATGAAGGCACGGTACAACTTCAAATACCTCAATTTAGAGCATTGTATCCAATCAAATCCTCCTCTGGTAGCTCTTAATGGTACTACCTTTCCCACTAATATCAGAGACTCAATTCCATTGTTTAAGAGGAGGTTCCTCTAGGGACTTTCATTGTCTATCCAAAGCCAATACTAAGTTTCCATATGTTCACGGCAATAGACCAATATTCTATCTCCATGTCTCTTCCCCTTCACCACTGACTCCAAACTCACCGACTTCACGTCTCTTCTCCTTCACCACCGAACTGTTGCTCAATAGTGGAAACTTCTAGGTTTCTTCATCTTTATTCTATTGGTTTCTTCACATGACTAGACTCCACTACATGGGAGTGGAAGTAGAGAGAGAAACCCCCGATTGGTCTCTAAATTTCCACTCTTAATTTCAAGTTGTGGGTGTAGACTGACTACTCAATTTCTCAAACGTTGGGTGTGACTATAAAATTCAAAGTAGAAATTCGTGGAATTTGTTATTGTTTTAATAGCTTTTCCTACATTTGATAATGGGTTGTTGAGGCTAGGAGTAAACATGACAGACGGTTAATGAGAAAGAAGATCGTTGGCCAAAGGATCCAATCCATTTCTAAAAACAAGTCTTCTACATTGCGACACTTCTCATAAATATCAAAGAAGAGAGTCTAGGCATGAAGGAGATCATAAGTACAAAAGTTGAAAATTCTCGACACCTATAAGCAGATTCCAAATACAATATGTGAATGCCTTGAAAAATGATCTTGTGCTAAGTATACAGTAGTATGTATGGTCTTTCCCAGCAAACCATTTATGTACAGTGCCCATCAGGCCTCTATCATAGAGACCTTCAATGTGTTTGAAGCGTTTATTGGATTGTAAATGCCATTACTGGTAATTAGTAGAAAATGGTAAAGCATTTCTATGAATTTCAATGTTGGTTTGACCAAGACCATTTGATGAATGGGACAAGCACATAAATTCTATGAATATTTTTGGACTCATCTAAATCTATTATCTCTTATCATGATTTCAACGATTCTTTTGTAACCCTTGAACTACATTTTGCGAAAAGTTGGACACCCAGTTGAAGAGGTCTACAACATTCCATCCATAGAGCCATGTATTTCAACAATTCTTTTGTAACCCTTGAACCACACTTTGGGAAACATTGGACACCAAGTTGAAGAAGTCTACAACATTCCATACATAGAGCCAGTACAAACTAAAGTAGTGAATGGGACGATGGTACAAACTCCAATACAATATAGTTAGAAAATCCTAAAAAGTTGGGATGTATGCCTACTCTCTATTGAATGTTGTTACAAATTACAATAGAGAGATTCACTGCTCAACCAATCAGTCCCATTTTAAAACATGTTTAGGCTTTCTACCTCAAACTCCTTTTGACATTCTTGAAAAAATTATTGATGCAACAAAAAGTGCAGATGTGGACTTAAGAAAAGCACTCCTATTCATCGAAAGAATATAACAAATCCACCATAAGCTACAATAACAACTTCAGACATCTCAACTGAAGCATAAAACAAGGAATGATCGGACTTCGGACTAGAATTGTTCATAATTTCTAGGTCGGAGATCTTTTGTGGTTGCATTTAAGCAATGAGAGTTCCCAAGGAGAAGGAAAGAAGTTGAAACCTGATTGGTATGGCACTTTAAAGATCTTACAACACACTAGAAGCAATTCGTTCAAGTTGAACCTACCATCATACATGAACATATATTCCCTAGTGAATGATGAAAACTTGAAATTATTTGAAGTTCTAGCAGATGTGGATTTCATACTTGATATACAAAATTAACTTGTATAGGATACAATATTGCAAATAAAGGTTCACACTTACAAGAAGTGGCAAAAAGAATACCTACAGATTGGTTTAAAAGCTGAAATTATAAGTAAAGCAAAGTCGTATTAGTGGAGGAAGTGACAAAAAAAATATCATCATCTTCTTCAAAATTAATGTGTTAATTTGGGACCAAAAACTTCACAAACGGGGACGTTTGACTGTATATATTCCATAAATATTTTCAAAGTAAAATAACACTACTAGACCTACCATGAGATGACAAAATAAACCATTAATTGAATGATAAATTATGAATCTATGTTATGTCAAAATACATTATTAATCCCATGAACAACAATGTGATATTCATTATCACTGGGAAGAAGAAGGCTAAATTTTCTATGTTTTTGACCTTTTCAGGTTTGCCATCACTGTAATCCAGTCAAGCAATCTTTGTCAAATTGTGATTTTGGATTATAATGAAATTTTAGTTTAATGCAGAATTGGATTCAACATTCTCGAATACCCCTAGTGCAACCAGATTGTGCGATGTTAACATCTGATATCTGTAATTCCATCAATCCAAAATGATTCTTGCTAGATTTCAGCCAAAAATCCCAGTTTCCCTTCATGTTATTTTGAACAGCCTGAAGATTCAATTTGTAGCATGTTTAGACTACGACTTATTGAGAACAACTAAATCTAATCAATTAGCCAACAAATTAGACAACAGGAAAAGGAGATAGTTGTTGGAAAGAAATAAATAAGTTTGCAAACAAAAACAGAAGAGAAAAAACAGAAATGAGACATGTTTTCTGTTTTGCCTAGAAAAATATACATTAGACATTTTCCTTGAGACAAAAGGGGAAAAATAATTCTGCTTTGAGATAAAAAGGGAATTCACGTATTTATATTCTCTAAGAACAAGACACATGACAAAGTAGCAAACTTAACATACAGACGCTTAATGTTTTGAAAATTATTGCATAATTAATATACTCTCACATGACAAAGTAGCAAACTTAACATACAGACGCTTAATGTTTTGAAAATTATTGCATAATTAATATACTCTGAAGTTCTCCTTCCTTGAGAAGTTTTCTTCACTTCGAAGTTCACGTGTATAATCATTGGTGTTTATGCATTTGTTGTTATTATGGTATTGCTTGTATTGGGTTTTCTAACACGAGTTTATAATTACCCCGAAAACACACCTAGAAAGTACAAAAGATTTAAATCAATAACAAAGGAGACCAATTAATCAATTGAACACAATTAATTGTGTAAGATTAAGAGTTGTATTATAACTCCAATTTTTGGAACATGTAAGGAGTAGTTGAACCATCATAATAAAAAACATAATAAGTTTGAATAAAATAGCTTGCTACCAACTTGTAATATTTGTGAATAACGGAGAATCCAAAATAAATATAATTCATACTAATCATAAAGGTATGATATAGAGCTCCTTTGTAATGAAGAAATGACAATGATTTTGATTAAGACGAGCATACTCCAAAGCCGAGAATGGAAACGCTTAAATAAATCAAGGTGGTTATGTTGTTAAAAAATTAGAAGATATTTTTTTGGATGGAAAATGAATACTTCAAAAGGCCTCTTAGCAAGGGAAAATGTGAGTGGACATATGATGGGAGGATGTGGTGTCAAAGGTTGTGAAATATCCATTCACAACCAAATCAACCTCAATTGGTGTTTTTACTCTCCCAAGAACTATTAAAATATAAAAAAATAAAAGAAAATATATTATAAAAAAATCATTATAATTTATTTTTTTTAAATATTTTGTTTTTAATTTTATTTTTAATACTTTTTTAAGGCAAATAGTATAAGAAGAAGTTAACATTGTTAAGATAAGAACCATAATGAAACAAAGCTTAAGATAACTTATAAAAATCAATTATATTGTAAAAAAATTCCATCTTTCTATATCCATACATAATTGGGAAATTTTGATTTTTTTTTTTGGTGCACTCATCCAAGGGACAAATTCTCATGAAAGCATGAATATTCCCACATGCTCTACCTTCCAAGGATGACCTAATTCAAGGTCCATAGAGTTCAAGCTCTTGAGGTTCCCCAACTATAAGATGTGTCAACTCCCCCACTATAGGAGGTATTCCACCATCAAATTCATTGTAATAGGTCACATAAAGGTCTTGAAGATTTCCCTCCAAGAAACCTTCCTCTCAGTTCATTTCTAGAGATTGTAAGAAACTCCAACTTAGTCCAACCACTATACTTAGCAAGAATGACATTAGAAAAGTAGTTGAGATCTGGCACAACCATTAAGCCCACTCAAATTGTATTAATAAAAATAGTTCATTTATCTTTTAAAAAATAATTATATAAAAAAATGAGTTCGTTTTTTCTTATAAAAATTGATTATATAACAAAATGAGTTATTTGGTATTTTAAAAATTGATTATATAATTTTTTTTTATTATAATACTTTAGAGTGGGTTTTTTAAGTCTTTGAATGCCATAGAAAGATCTTACGATCATGAATTTATAAAAACACGGTATACATTTTTAGAGCGATGGTTAGAATATTGAAGCCCTCTCGTATACTATTTAACAGCAGTTGCCATAAATGTCCACGCCTCCAGATTTCGGGCTTTGATATGGCGAAACCACTAGGAAGAGCGCTGAGACCTTATTTTATAATCGACATAGCTTCCAAAACAAGAAGAAAGCATGCATGCTGTAAATAGTCTCATTCCAATGGAAATGAAATAAACGAATGGGTGAACATTTCAGGAAATAATAAATATTAATGCAACTATCAAGCAATCCAGAACTAGAGCTTAAATTTGTAGGAGTGCCGCGGCTAAACTGGCGAAAAAACTTTATAATTCACGTTGGAGGACGCCGCCTCGCAAGTCTTAATGATATTTCTGCGTCTTTTTTATCACGGTATGAATTCATTCCGAAATTTAATAGCAGATAAACAACCGTACACAACGGGAAGGAGGAATATGCCACAGGACGTGACAGAGATATTAAGTCAGCGATTTTAAATGTGCTAACAGGTGGCAGTGTTTTATTAGCTGCGGACAGACGACGAAAAATTTCAAGATACCTTCCCTTTAAAAGAAAGCCTTCGGCGTAATTAAACCTATTTTTTTCGTAAATTTTGAACTTAAACAATTAATAAAAAAAAATTATGAAAATACTGAATACACGTTCTTCCTCTTTAAATAAGTTTTTTTAATTTGAAATTTAAAATAAAGTTAAATTAATAAAACCTGAGGTTTTTCGTAACTTTAAAACTTAAAAAATTAAGAAAGTTTGATGATGGTTGTTAAATTTGACTGATGAGGGGGGTGTTTTTTTTTTTTATGTCTGACAGAATCAGCAACTAGTTGGGCACATGCTCGCGTTGCACATATTGTAAGTCGGGGGAATTGAACTCGAAACCTCATAGAACTTCATTTTCACGGCACTTGCCAATTGAGCTGCCCCTAGGGGCAACTTTAAGAAGTTCTTATTATGACATTGGAATTGGAATTGAAATCTAATTTAAATATATGAGTGTAATGAGATTTTTAATACAATGTTATTAAAAAATAATATAAATTATTTTATTTAATAATTATATTAAATTATAAAAATTTAAAACATATTAAATATTATTGCACTAGTTTATTTGTCCCGGTGGAGGGATGTGTTTGTTCGTCTCATAGTTTGATGGGTTTATATTGGTTAATAATTAATTAATATGAATTATTTTTGGATTTATATATTTATTTTTGTTTCAAACAATATTAAATAAATGAAATTAAAACTATATATATATATATATATGAAAGTCTTATCTCAAAAATATTTACACCTCAAGAAATTTGATCCAACCTTTTGTAAAACCATTAATATAAATTATTTTAATAAAAACAAAAAAAAATATTTTTTTATTAATTTATATATTTTAAAAATATAAAAAATAAATAAATATATATTAAATAGTTAAAAATATTAAATAAATATAAATATAAAATTAAACGAATACCAAATATTTAAATATTTTTTTTTCAAAACACAACCTACAGAATTAAACAAAAACATTTTAAACAACTTAAATTTTAATTTATAAAATATATAAAGAAAGATCTTTATGTGTGCATAGGATGACTGAGTTTTTATGCATGCATGAGGATAAGTGGAGTGATCACTCTATAACATTTCGTAACTTTTATTTTATAATCTTATGCACAGTTTATGGAAAAAAAACTAAAACAACACAGCTTAAATTCCATTTCTAAAATATATTTAAAAAATACCAAAAATTGGTATGACCATGAAATTGCACTGCATATTTTGTTTTCTGATCACATTTGCCACTGCCAGATTTATTTACAGGCAATTAAAAACTCGGTACAATTTTTTCATTGAAATTAGGGAATTACCAAGGCGAATACTCTTAAAACATAAAAACAATTTTCATAAAAGCTCGAGCTGCACAGCCATAAAATCAGCCTGAGTAGTGCTTCCCTGAGAGAGAGAGAGATATATTCCTGAAACAAACGGGCCGTTGGATTTAAGGTCAGTAACCATCCGATTAAAAAAAAGCATATCTGCACAAATATTCCCAAACAATATAAATGCAGAAATCTGTAAAACCCTACCAGTATCCATTTCTGTATCAATACTTTGAAAAAGCTAGAATAGGACAATGTCAGAACCTTACCCTAAATCATTCGCTTCTCGGTTTCACGGCTTTCTTATCCCGTCGTTGGAAACAGCAGGGTAGACAGTGGTTCATGTCTGCTGTCGAATTTCGGCGTGGAGATGGCTGCTGCTGATCAAGATAATCCCAGCTAGCTCCTCCTAAGACCGGATTAAGCTCTCTCCAATTTACAATTAGCTCCTCATCTCCAGGCCCTGAATTTTTCTTCTTCTGCTGCCCTTTGCTAGTTAAATCTGACCGAGCATTATAACCTCCATCAGTTACTCCATGGTACACAGATATTCTTGCAGTTTTCAAACGTAAAAGCTCAGATCTGAGAGCTTCGATTTCCAAAGTGATGGCCTCCAAAGAAAAGAACGATTCCTGTGATTCGTTCCCTTCACTTTGATTATCAGATTCCTTGTGTACGTTGAAGCCCTCCTTAACCTTTTCCATTCCGTCGTCTTTGTGATGCATGATACTTCTATTACCCAGTCAGAAGACAAAGGAGAAGTATTATATTTATACTTCTCACAAGATTGACACACAAGGAACCGGAGTGATCAATTTGAGCTGTCCTCCCTTCTCTAGGGTTTTTTTGGAATTTGAACTGCTTAAATTAAGGGCTCAGTCATCCAGGCAGGGCCTTATTGACTACGTATCCGGGCCATCATTATGGCTTATAATGTCCATAACCAGGCTAGTTTTTGGGCATATACAAAAACCCTTCATAATGAGATAGGTCAAAGTTAGACTATTTTCCCAGACGTGTTTAACTTGAATTCAGTAACCTAAAAACTTGATCTTGCTGTAATGATCTTCTCATAAATTCATGGCTATTTTGGGAGTTTTCTGAGCTGTAAGATGTGTTTCCTGCTGGATGAGCGCCCTTCTTTGTTTATGCTGTAAAGGGGTATTCAATTTCGGTGTTCGTCTTCGTTTGCGCTGTCAAAGGGTGTTAATCATTATGGTTTGTCAGTTTCTATATGGTCTGGTCACCCTGAGAAACACTTTTTGGCCTGGCTTAATTATTAAGGTTATTGTTCAACAGGGAATAATTTAATATGATTAATATGTATATATAGAATATGAAAAAAAATTGATTAAAACAATTTATAATATTACGAAAATATATAATTTAAAATAAAAAATACAAATTTATTTAAATTTTAATTTTTTTAATATATAAAATTTAATACCAAACTTTTATAAATTTTATAAATACTTTTTAATACATTTAACTTGAAATGAATATAAACTTAATTGAAGTGATTTTTTTTTAAATAATAATGGGTCATGTATATGGTTTAAGCAGGTTCAAGTTTTTTCATTTTTTATAAATTGATTAGTTGTAGATTTTTAATATTAATTATTTTGATTGATATTATAGTTTTTATATTAAATAAGTTTGAAATAAAAGTTGACATTATCATCATTTAATGATATAATTTTCATTATCTCGAATGAATATAAACTTAATTAAAGTGATTTTTTTTTTAAATAATAATGGGTCATGTATATGGTTTAAGTTCAAGTTTTTTCATTTCTTATAAATTGATTAGTTGTAGATTTTTAATATTAATTATTTTGATTGATATTATAGTTTTCTAATATTAAATAAGTTTGAAACAAAAGTTGACATGATCTATCATCATTTAATGATATCATTTTCATTACTTCAAATTAAAAATATACATGTCATAAATAAATATAAGAATAATGCAATTATTATTAAACTTAAACAACCAAAAGGTATTGATGTGAAAAATATAGCATTAGAAGATATTTGTATGAAGAAATCAGCATTGAAAGGTATTGTATGAAGAAATAGGTATTAAAGTTAATTGTAAAATAAACATTTTATGAAATTATGTACAATTTTTTTTTCTTTATTTCTATTTCAGGAAGAAAAGATTAAGGAGATTCTTTTAGAGAGTTTTTCTATATTTTTGTGTGATTTTTTTTAACAAAAATAGATTAGATGTAGCAATTCACAATATAGTTAAATTAAACAATGGATAATCAAGAAGCCATTATTATGCTTTATAAACTCTTGTCCATTCAAATTTGACTATAATGTTGTAAATGTCTAAAGCTCAATAAAAGTATTATAAATGGCCATTTGAACATGAAAATCTATATTTACATTGATATTCATATAAATTTCAAATGTGTTATCAATTTATTGATTTTCTCATTTGTGAAATGAAAGGATTTGGGCAAATTCCAATTGTTTATTAGTGTTCAATATGTTTTGGGGCTAAATCTAGTTGGGCATTGGTGTTCAAATATCAAGAGGAACTATTTTCAAAGATGGAGACCCTGTGTTGTTTTTTAATTTCTCAAAGGTTAAAAATGAAAAACTATTGCTAAAGGTTAAAAATGATAATAACATGCATTCCATAGCCAAAAATATTATTCACTTGAATTTTCTATGGATCTAATTTCAATATACTCTTCCTTTTTTCAAGTGCAAATTGGGCATTTAGTAAAGAATCAATTTCACAATCTAATGATATTAAAGAGAATAATAATTAATAAATGGTTTGATTTTTTTTAATATTGAATATTAAATTTATTTTCATTTTAATTTTTATTCATATTATAATAATATTTTCCAATTATCTTAATAAAAAACAATCAAAATCTAATCACAAATTTAATAATTTTAAAATTACATTTTTAATTTAACTTTATTTAAATTTCTTCATTAAATTGGTAAGAAATTTAACAAAACTTTAAAAAAATACATTCAAAAATAAACATGAAAGTTGAACAAAGTATGCAACAAAGTATGTTATTTATCCGCATCAACTCCATGTGAATCCATTGATGAAAAAAATGAGTATACATATATATAATATGAATTCCCATCCATGGACAGCCAAGAATTAAAATAATCTAGCCTCTTACTAGTAACCTTGTGTATAAAAGCCGAGTGTAATATGGATTTTATTTATTTTGAAATCATTAATAATTAATAATTATAAATAAACACAAATATAATAATAAAATAAATTATTTGTATTTTTTTTTAATATTTAGTTTATAATAATAAAATAAATTATTATATTTAAATATGTTAACTTTTAAATTTTTTTAAAAGTTGATTGTAATTTTTTTTTTATTCAAAGTTATATATATATATATATATATATATATATATATATATATATATATATATATATATATATAATTAACGTTTACTAAGACAGATTGGTCTATAGAATCTTAAGAGGATAAGTGATTACTTGAGATTCTTTAGAATTTTGTTTATGTGCTAAAAAAGTATTAAGAGAAGTTTTCCAACATCACCATAGTTTTGTTGAGTTAAGAGGCTTTGTGATTAAGAGATTAAGATCTAAGCACAAAGCTCTTTCATCCCATGGATTTTTAGGAATTGACCAACTTCCAGTATCACTATGGAGCTCGTGAGAATTTGTTCTTATCTTATCAATGCTTATTTTTTCTTTACACAAAACAAATAGACAATTTTGTTCTTATAGATTAGGGTTGATTGCATCCTTATAATACCTTAATTTTCTTTTTTCCTCTAACTCTTTATCACACCACATTTTCTCCTTAAATTTTGATTTGACAATTTTTTTAATATATCTTTATTCTGCAAAATGGTGTTTTCCATGATTCCCCAAATAGTTTAGCCAAGACCAGGCATCTTTATGCCATCCTGGCTTGAGTCAATGGTGGTTACAACTCTAGTTTGAATCCTCTTGTCTTCCATGTTGTTTAACTTGTTCTTATACATTAGGTATCTTGTCATAGCCATGCTCTCAATGGTGGAGAGATTTTTTTCTAAGAGGAGGATGGGATAGGGCTTATTTCCTTTAATTTTGATTGTATTTTCTCTATCTTTCTCCAAATACTACCGCCCCACCCAGAATTCACATCCATAAAGAATAACATGTATAACAAGAGTTTAACTTGAAAAATTTCCACATATCATCATTCATTTATCTATTTTCAAATGTTTCTCTTAACAACTAAGATCATCATTTTTACAATTTAACATGCAAAACATGTCTTTGATTTTACACCATTAATCTAATTTGTAAAATAACAACATGAGATGTAATTGTTATAGTTGATGAAATGCTAAGGTGAAGAGGTGAAAGCACCTCGTATAAGTAATTTATAAGATTATTCAAAATTTGTAAAATATATTATAAATTCACATATTATTTGTAAAATATATTATAATATCAATACTATAATTCAATGTATTTATTTTTTTATATGGAAATTTTGTTTAAAGATTTTTTTTTATAAAAATTTAGTGTGTTCACTTAGCATTCTTCTTATATGCAAATCTAATCTTGTTATTATAAATTTTAAAAATGAGATATGTTGAATATGATTTTGGTTCATATAATATAATTTTTTTTACATGAATATGTAGTTTTTGATTTTTTTTACTTATTTTTTACAATCTTAATAATGTCTCTAAACAGTGACGGAGTGTGTTGTTAAGCCACTATGTGTTGTTAAGGGTTGGTGTGGCTCACGCCAGGTGCGATCCCTAGGTGATTTTGACGGCTTAAATACCCCTGAGTCCCCATTTCTCAAGCCACAGGTTAATCCCGATGCCAACAGGTTCGGCCACATTAACAAACAAAAAAAAATAATGTCTCTAAACATTAAAAAAAAAAAAAAAACTAAACAACATAATCACTATAAATATATTTTTAAATTATGTTGTTTTTTATATAACATAAAGCTACCACTCCTCCTAACCCAGAGATATCATCATATTTACATAGATAAGGCTTCCAACATAAACAACATGTTTTTTAATGTAAACACCATAGCTCCGTGTATTTATCTTTGATGCAACTAATAAAATGGTGATTCTATTTAAATAAATTTATGCTTATCCTATTTTTGGATATGTTTTATGAAGTCATTATATATAAGCTTCTCACTAATAAATGTTATTGGTGTAAATGCAAAAGTGGTGAAAGATATATTCTTTTAATTTTGGTATTATTAAAGTTATTATATTTGTATATAATATTTGAGAAATTTATAAGTGATGGATAAATGTAAAAATGATATTTAACAATAAAAAAATAATAAATTTTATAAAGAATTTTCAAAATTTTATTAAAAAGTTGATAAAAAACAAATTAATGTATAATTTAGTTAAAATGTACATTTAAATATTATATTCCAAATTAATTTCATTAAATATGTATAAATAGTATATTTTATTATCATTAATATATTAAATGATAATTATAAATAAAATATAAATATATATTTCAAAATAAAAGAAAATAATATAAATCATAAATTAGACTATCTTTATAAAAACTAAAAAAAACCTAACTTGTTCAAAAAAAAACATGAATATAGAGATATTAAGTATCCATACATAAATAAGTGTATATTTTCTCTCTAATAAAAATCATATATCAACAGTCCCCGAGGTGTAGGACAGTCGGTGACGGAGTGTGTTGTTAAGCCACTCCGTGATGTTAAAGTCATTGGTTCGAAACCTGCGGGGACAAAAAATCCAACCATGTTAAGGGTTGGTGTGGCTCAGGCCGGGTGCGATCCCGGGGTGATTTTGACGGCTTAGATGCCCCTGAGTCGCGGTTTCTCAAGCCACAGGTTAATCGCAGGTCCTGCACAAATTAACAAACAAAAAAAAAAAATCATATATCAACAAGAAAAATGGTTTCTTTAGATCTCCTTTTTAATAGACTTATTGATTAAATATTTCGAGAAGGGTGGTGAAGTGGCATTTCTCTAGGATATCACCATCTTTTCTTTCTCTCCAATGCAATGTATTAGCAACTAGTCTCCAATGCAATGTATTAGCAATTAGTTGAATGTTATTTATTAGCAACTAGTTGTATCTCCTTCTATCTCCTTCTTGGATAAAGAGTTTGTTTTTTTATTAAATTCTCTATACATATGATCAAAGAAATTTAAATTAAACAAAAATAAAGATGTTTTAACTTTATTATAAATGAGGCTCACTATTAGTTTTTTTCATTTTGATTTTTCCATTCATGTAATTGATTACAATCCAGTTACCATGTTAAGCACCTAATTTTAGGAAATTTTCTAAAAGAAGAAGCTTAGGAAAGTTATTTGTCCCTTTTCCTAGTTATGCCCTATATATAATGACATGAGGATCATTTAGAAATATATTTGAAGTATTTCCTAGACTAACTTTGTCAAAATACCCCAAAATTTCATATTTGTCAATTGGAGCATGGGTCACTTTTCAAATAATGACCTTCCCATTAGAATTAAGCTTCAGAAGATAAAAGTTTCTTAACAGACACATAAAAAGTTGATTTCCAATTAAAATTAAGATTGAAAAGATAGATTTTACTTCACAGGCACATAAAAAGAGTAGGGTATTTGTGTATCCTAAAAAATCAATGCATCCTCTCACTTTTGCATCCATTTTTTGAGACATTTATTAATTGTGTCACCTTGCTCCTTGTCCTTTGTCAATGTTAAAGAGCTCATTTCAATCTAAACACTCTTCTTGTAGGAACAAAAAATCAATAAAAAATCCATATTTTCTTCATTTCCTTCTCAAATAGTGCATGTTCTTACTCTCTTTTCTAAAATATTTTCCATGTAAAAGCTTTATTTTTAATAGACAACTAAATACATGTTAAAGTATTTATAGGATATTTAATTTTCCATATTACTTAAATATTTATAAATAACTTCTTTTTTTTTTAATATCCTTATCAAAGAATGCATGTACTTACCTTCCTTTCCAAACTAGTTTCCATATGTTTATTTTTAATTAAATATGTATATCATATTTAATTTTCCATATTACTTTTCACTATTATTAAGACTCTTCTAATCTATTTAATCTATTTATTTAATGAATACATTATTTTATAATCTAATATTAATATAATTTTTTACACTAATTTAATTTAATATTTGTATTCCTTAAACAATTAATTAAAATTTATTTTATTTTAATTATTATAATTTTACATAATACATAACATAATTATTTTAATTTAATATTTTTATCCCTTAAACAATTAATTAAAATTTAATATTTGTATTCCTTAAACAATTAATTAAAATTTATTTTATTTTAATTATTATAATTTTGCATAATACATAACATAATTATTTTAATTTAATATTTTTATTCCTTAAACAATTAATTAAAATTTACTTTATTTTAATTATTATAATTTTACCTAATACATAACATAATAATTATTTTAAAAGACCATTTTAAAAATAATATTACTATTTATAAAATTTTGGATACTAAAACATTTATAAAACTAATTTTAAACTTAAAAATATAATATAACTATAAAAAAAATAATATACCTAAAATTTTCAAACCTTTGTTGTGTGATGTGTAACCTATGTCATTGTCTGGGGGGCATTAATAGAAAAAGTTTATAATCATTGTCTCCTCTTCTCTAAGCTCATTATCTTTAATACTTTCTTGGAAATATAACGTTCTCCATATTATGTTATGTGCAAGCTGTCTCATCTATCTATCTCAACTTTTCTTTGAGCTCATTATCTTTAATACTTTCTAAAGTTCTCCATATTATGCTATGTGCAATCTATGTCATCTATCTATCCCAACTTTTTTTTAACTCATTACCTTTAATACTTTCTTAGAAATACAACTTTCTCCATATTATGTTATGTGCAATCTATGTCATTTATCTATCCCAATTGTGAAAAACTTCTCCTTTCCACCATTGAATTTAATCTTTTTAAACAATATATAACATATTAAATAAATATATATTTTAAATATTTTTTATTTTTTAAAAAACAAAATATATAATTTAAATAGCATTAGATCGGAATAATATATAACATATTAAAATAATTTTATATTTTTAATATAGCAACGAGATTTGAAAGATTGAATAATATTATTTATTAAATAATATATAGCATAATAAAATAAATATATATTTTAAATATTTTATTTTTTTTTAAATCAAAATATAAAATTTAAAATAACAGGTGGATCTGGAACTGATAAATCCGACCACGTTTACCAATGCCAGATTTATTTACATAATTTTATTTCCAAAGGCAATTTATTTACATCATTTTATTTCAAAAGGCAATTGAAAACTAAGTACAATATTTTCATTGAAAATACAGAGCGAATAATCTCAGAACATAAAAACAATTTTCTTACATAAAAGCTCAAACTGCAAAGCCATAAAGTAAAACTGAATGCTTCCCTGAGATATAAATCCTGTAACAAACCGGCCGATTGGATTTAAGGTCAGTAGTAGCCATCCGATTCAAAATAACTTAATCTGCACAAATATTCCCGGAACAAAATAAATGCAGAAATGTGGAAAAACTAAACGAGTATTCATTTCTGTATCAATACTTTKAAAAAGYTAAAATAGGACAAGGTCRGAACCTTATCCTAAATATATGTTTTCCTGTTTTAGTGCACACTTCTCGGTTTCACGGCCTTCTTATCCCGTCGTGGTAAATAGCACGATAGACAGTGGTTCATGTCTTCTGTCGAATTTCGGCGTGGAGATGGCTGTTGCTGCTGATCAGGAAGATCCCAGCTTGCTCCTGCCAAGACCGGATTAAGTTTTCTCACATTTACATTTACCTTCTCATCTCCAGGCCCTGGAATTTTCTTCTTCTGCTGCACTTTGCTACTGAAATCTGGCCGAGCATTATAACCTCCATCAGCTGCTTCATGGTTCTCGGATTTTCTTACAGTTTTCTGAGATCTGAAAGCTTCGATTTCTAAAGTGATGGCTTCCAAAGAGAAGAACGATTCCTGTGACTCGTTCCCTTCACTCTCATTATCAGATTCCTTGTGTACGTTGAAGTCCTCCTCAACCTTTTCCATTCCGTAGTTTTTGTGATGCATGATACTTCTATTACCCAGTCCGAAGACAAAGCAGAAGTATTATATTTATACTTCAACGTGAATTAAGATTGACACACAAGGCACGGCACTGATCAGTTTGAGCTTTCCTCCCTTTTTTTCGGGTTTTTTTGGAATTTGAACTGCTTAAATTAATGGCTCAGTCATCCACGTTCATTCGGTAGGGTTTCAAGGTCTCATTGACTACGTCCAATTATTCCATCATTATGGTTTATATGTCAATAAAGAGGGTCGTTTAGTTTTTATTTTTTTTGTCATACACATAAATCCTTCTTAAAGGTCTGGGTTAAAGAGGGATCAAAATTCACTATTTTCCAAGAAGTGTTTAACTTGAATTTAGTAATCTAGAAACTTGATTTGGTTGTAATTCAGAGAGTAGGGAATGCATATTTTTATAAATTTCATCAGTTAAATTGTTGAGAGGAGAGATTTCATACTTTAATTTAGTGTTTGGGTTGGTTGTGACATTATTATTATTATAATAATGATCTTTTCATAAATTAAGACTTTTTTGGGAATTTTGTGAGGTGGTCAGGATGTGTTTCCTTCTTTATTTACGCAATCAAGATGCATTAGAATTCAGTGTTTTTTTCATTTGAGTTGTCATCTAAGCTGTCAAGAGTTGTTTGATCGTTATGGTTATGGTTTATCACACTTAAAAAACAATTATGAATGATTGATTTAATATGGTTAATATCTATAATTCAGTATTTTTAGATTTTAATTTTTTGAATAAAAATATTTAGTAGCAATTTTTTTATAAACTTGTTAATAATCAATGGATATAAACTTGGTCAAACTGAAATGATTTGATTTTTTTTTGGTAACAATATTATTGAGTATTATGAATTGTAATTAAAGTATATTGTATATGGGTGTGCTTTAATCATAATGTGATTAAATTTCTCCCATTACCCAATACTTTAAGTTCAAGGTTTTTTATTTATTTTTAAATGGTTATCAAGTTGCAGATTTTTAATATTAATTTTTTTTTACTGATATTATAGTTTTATAATATTAAATAAAATTGAAAAAAAAGTTGGCATGATTTGTATGATGAGTGTCATGATGATGAGGCATGTATTTTTTCCATGTATTCTTTCCATTATCTAGGATAATGGAAATTTAAAAAGTTGGCATGATCTATTATGATGAGACATGTATCATTTCAATTACCTCAAACCAAAAAGATACATGTTCGCATAATAAATACAACTAATAATGATACTATTGCTATAAACTTGGACAGTAGTAGAAGGCATTGATGTGAATAAACCAACACTGGAAGGTACTTGCATCAAGAAATCAAAGCAGGTAGATGTATGAAGAAACCAGCAGTGGAAGATATCTGTAATAGAAAGTATAGATGTGAAGAAATCAGCATTGGAAAGTACTTGTATAAAGAAATCAAGAAATCGGCTCTGGAAGGTAAGGTACTTGCATGAAGAAAGATGTATTAAAGTTAAGTTGGTGATGTTTTGCATTTTTGTAAAATAAACATTTTGTGAAATTATGCACACTTTCTTTGTTGATTTGTTTTTATTTAGTGAAGAAAGGATTACAAAGGCTTTTTTGGAAAGTTTTTCTATAATTTTATGTGATTTTTTTAGACTCTTTTAAAATTTGATTGTATAATGTGAATATTTTTAAAGTTCAATAAAATTATTGTAAATAGCAATTTTTGAAGAAAAATTTCTATTTACATTGGTGTTTATATAAAATTCAAATGTGAACTATCAATTTAATGGTTCTCTCAAATAAAAGTATTTGAGCAAAGTGAACTATTTACTGTTGGATACTTTTTTGGACTAAATCAAATTAGATATTAGTGTTCCAATATTAAGAGGAACCATTTGTAAGAGAAACAAATTTATAATAATTATAAATTTCATAGAAAAAAAATTATTTATCTGGATCTAATTCTAATATTCTCTTTCATAATGTTAATTTTATTTAAAATATTATTTAAATTATGCAGATTAAATAAAAAAATAGATGAGATTACTCAAACTCTTTTAACTCTATAAGTTATTCAGATATTGATATTCAGATATTGATCTGATCATATTAAACAAACATCAAAACTCTATTTAATAAGTCCCAATATAGATCGAACTTATTAGAATGTATTGGATCATATCTATTTGGAGAGAAAATAATAATATAGTAGTGTGTAACCAAAACTTTAAAAAAAAAACTATAGCTCAACAAACTAAAGCCTCAATCCCACTCAGAAAGCCACATACGCAAGGAACCTTAATTCCATTCCTGTTAAAATTTGAGGGTGCCCTAAATTCTTTCAATAGATGAGCCTCAATTCACTCCAAAAGCCAACATGCTCAAGAAAGTTTAATTCCAACTCTTCCGAAAGCCAACATGCTCAAGGAAGTTTAATTCCACTTCTGTCCCATATATGTGGGGAGTTCAGTGAAAAAGGAGCAGCCACATCCTCAAGGAACCTTAATTCCACCCCTGCCAAAAGAATTTATATATAGGTTTTTCAGTGAAAAAAGAGCAGGGTACACAACCAGAATTTATATATAGGTTTTTCAGTGCAAAAAGAGCAGGGTAGTTACACAACCTTTTTAAATAGAAGGATAGTTACACAACCTTGGGCTTAGTTATTTTAGTTTATATTTTTAATTAATTTTAACATTTAGAACAGTCTGTTTTTTTAATAGAAGTTTGAGATTTGGTCAATATAGAGTTTAAAGTTGTCATAAGGATTCAATAGAAATTGAATATGGATAAAAACAATAATAAGAGTCCAAACTACACCCAATAAACACGCTAAGTGTGAATTCTTATGACTGTAGACTTCTGAATTAACCGTTTGTGGTTGTTGCTTATTCCGTCACTTATTTGTATGCAGGACTTGTCGATTGTAGACTGCACCAGGACGACTGTCAGTAACAGGTTGTAATTAAAAATGTCTGATGAAAAGCAGGGTTTGGAAAAGGTTCCGGAAGACTCCAACGGAAATGAGGAGTATGGTTACGAAAGTGACCATTGTAGTATGGAAGCTAGGGATTCGATGGATTCCTTCTTCACTGTACGTCTCACGTCTGTGAGACAACTAGAGAACAGTGATCTGGAAAATAGTCAGCCAAATTCAAGCAAATCGCAGAAAACTG
>ML788374.1:126386-157769 GCA_009831015.1 Picea engelmannii
TTACATAGGTTCATGGAGAAAAACACCAAAAAATTAGCATTGTCGAACTATTTTGCTTTAAAAGTAAGGTTTTTCTTGGACAAAAAAGATATAGCATTGTCGAATTGGTTTTCTTTGCACACGTTTTACAGAGCATGGACGGAGCGGTCATTCCATACTTAGTCAGTTTTTGGATCACGGGTTCTCGGGTTGTTGGTTTCAAAAATGGGCCTCTGTTGTTCCGTGCCTTATACAAATTGACAAGCGGGCTTGCGAACTATACAAACTTATTATAAAATAAATAATGTTTGTTACATATCTATGGAAATTACATCAATGTTATTGAAGACCAAAAACTTAGCATACAATAGGAATTTTGCACCCAACAATTTCCTCATATACATGAGACAGCAATTTATAGAAGATTATAACATTGTACGAAGATTTATAGTAATTTGTATAATGCTATAAAACTTCATACATTTTGTACTGAACAATTATGGTGTTGTGGGTTGGCGGAGTCCCGGGTTCACACTTTTCATGTCTAGTGTGTTACGTGATATACATTTTGCACCAAAGACTTATGTCATATACATTTTGCAGCGAGCAATTCTGTGATATACATGACACAGAGCAATTTATAGAATATTATAAAGTTGTGTGGAGATTTAAAGTAATTTATATAATGCTATAACATGTCTTAGTTAATGAATAGTATAAGCAATTTTTTTAATTTTATTCAATATTTTTTTTTATAAGTAAGATTGTATAAAAGTCTGTCAAAATGAAGGAGTACAGAGAACTTCCATGGTTTCAAGCTGTAAATATTGAGCTACCCTGGGGGAAAACCAGCTCAGCCAGCCAAACCGCTTCATAACTTAAGTGTAGATTGTCACTGATGCAAAAAGAGTTCAAAATTTTGGCCCATAAGCGTGGGCGCTAGAACTGTGGAAAGTGTAGATATCCTAATTATAATAACCATAGACAAATGCATGAAAGTTCGGCATGCACATGACAAAACAACAGACAAAAACAATAGAGATCATCGGTATGGGTTGTAGTGTGGCGACGCGGCCATGCAAAAGGCGTGAAATGTCATGTCCCTGGGAGGAGGCGGCTCCTCTTGGACTGGTGTACGGTCCAGTTGCATAGCATTCTCTGTCTCTGATGGTAGGTGCTCTTCCTTCTGGACATCCTCCGGGCATGATGGAAGCCTCTGTTCCTCGCAGTGTGCGTCTGCATGGACCAAATTTTTCAGTGGCAACACTAGTGCCGAGGTTGCTACTGCTTGGGTTGTTGTTGATTGGGCTGCCTCTGGTGCGAGAAGATGAGCACCTTGTAACGTGGCGAGCAACTACAGGAGTTGAGAGGCTTTATCGTCCAGGGTCTGTAGGCAGAAACGGAGGTCGTACATGTCCCGACGCAGGTCAAATATCAGGCTCTGCACCAGTGCAAGGCATGTTCGCCACTCGCATTATGGGTCAGCGTTGGAACCCGCTCGAGATTGGGGTTGTCGTCGTGAATTTTGACTAGCTTCTGGACCATCCATCTGAAATTGGGTGTCGTGAAGCTAATCTTGAAGCGACTGGGTGGTCGGAGAGTTGGGAGGGGCCAAAGGGCCTGGGTGTGAAGCAGATGTCGAATTGGCTAAAGGTATTGGGTTGTTGTTTAGTGAGGCCCCTGAGCAGTCTAGCTCCTCCATTTTGTTGGCAAGGGACACAGGAAGGGGCCGGAGAGATGTGGGAATTTGAGTCGACTATGCTAGGGAGGAGGATGAGGTGGCCGAAGAGGAGGAGGATAACAAGGAGGGAGAAGGCGGGGGATGCAAGACTAGACGGGGTCGATTTGGCTAGCATGTTGGTCAACCTTTGGACTTCCTTCGTAGTCAGGGCATCTCCAGGACAGTGGGAGAGCGAAAACATGGTAGGAACAGAACAGGGCAAGACAAATGCAAAGCAGGGAAAGGTTGTGCAGGAAGCCGAGCTCTGAGAAGAAAAAGCAGAAAAGAATGAGCCATCTGGACCTGCTAGAGCAATTGAAATAGGTCATGCTGCTAGTGAGGTTCCATAAATGGCCGCACATGCAGAGTAAAGGCGCAGCGAGGGTGTTGGTTCGTCGAAAGAATGTGAAGGCAGAGCAGGGTGCATTAAGAGTAATGGTGACATGCCTCGAGCGAGATGAACTTGAACTGATTAGGCATTTTGGAGTGACTGGCACACGATCGTCACATCATTGACGCCACGGAGTATCGCTCCTGGTTGCTCCACTCAACACGTGTGCTCTACTAGCACCCCATCCACAGAAAAGGAAATAAATGTGAAGGATTACAAACACGTGGGCAGCAAGCTGAAGTTCATGGGTACGTGGGCAAAAAACCAGGGAAAATAGTGGTAATGTGGGTTACATAGGTTTCTTGACAAAAACAGCAAAAAAAATTAACATTCCTGCACACAATAGAAATTGAAATTTATGAAATGAAACGTTCCTGGATAGCATAATTTATACATACAAAATATGTAATTTTACAAGGCAGAGTCCTGATTCAATAGTTAGCGAGATTTTGGACGGCGGCTTCTCAGGATGTTTCTCTTCTTCCGTGCCCTACAAAAAGCAGGGATAGTTCCGTGATTTACAAATTGACAATCGGAGTTGCGGACTATTAGAATCTTAAGGGCATGGTGTCCAAAAAATTTACATTTCCGAAGTACTCTTCTTTAGATATGCTTTGCATACGGTCGTGGAGAAAATACACAGAAATAGTAGTAACGCACTAGTGCACTGAAATTCGGGCTTTGTTGTTCCGTCGCCTAAAAATTGCACCCAGAGTTTCGCGACATACAATTTGACAATTGGAATTCTGGACTATTTGATACTTAAGGGCGTATGTATGTTACAAAGAAGAGTTGCTAGATACCAAATATGTAATTTGATTAAGTAGATATATAGACCATTGTGGTTGTTGGGTTGGCAGGCTGAAAATTGTGCTCCCATACATTCATGGACAAAAGCATAAAAAGACTACCAATACCGAATTAGTTTTCTTTAAAACAAAGGCATGGGAGCTTCATTCTGGGTTGTCGGGGTGGTGAGATGAAAATTGGGTTGTTGTTGTTCCGTTGCCTACAAATAGCACCAAGAGTTCCACAAAATACAAATTGAGAAGCAGTTTTGCAGACTATTTAAATTTTTTTATCGCGGGTTCTCGATCTATCAAGCTGAAAATTGGTTTTATGTTATTATGTTCTCTACAAATAGCACTGAGAGTTCCGTGATATACAAATTGACAAGCGGTCTTGCGGGCTATTTGAAATTTTGGATCGCGGGTTCTCGGGCTAGGGGCTGAAAATTGGCCTTATGTTGTTATGTGGCCTACAAAAATCAAATATGTAATTTGATGAAGTAGATATATAGAGCATGCACAGAAGCTTCATTCTGGGTTGTCGGGATTGCAAGCTGAAAATTGAGCTTCTGTTGTTCTGTGGCCTACAAATACCACCGAGAGTTCTGCGATATACAAATTGACATGCTGCTTTGAGGACTAGAATTATTGAATGGTTGGTTCTCGGTCTAGCAGGCTGAAAATTGGGTTTTTGTTGTTCCATTGCCTACAAATAGTCTGTAGAGTTCTGCAATATACAAATTGACAAACGGACTTGTGGACTATTTGATATTGAAGGCGCTCGTGTTGAACAAGTTTATCATTCCCGAATTAGTTTTCCTTTTTACATATGTTGCTGGTGTAAAAAAAAAAAATTAGTACTGGCGTCTATTACATGGGCTAGTGGAGAAAAGTATGAAACAAATATGATTCCCGAATTAATTTTCTTTAAAAAAGCGACTTCTCGACTTAGGCATTTTTTGGATCGCGGGTTCTTGGGTTGGGGACCTGAAAAACACGTTTATGTTCTTCTGTGTCCTACAAATAGCACCAGCAGTTCCACGATATACAAATTGAGAATCAGACTTGCGGAGTATTTGAATTTTAAGGAGCTCGTGTCCCAAAAATTCAACATTTGCGAATTAGTTTTCTTTACATAGGTTTTACATACGCTGGTGGAAAAGAGGGCAAAAAGTATAGCACCAGTGTCTATTACATAGGGCGGTGAGAAGAAGGACGAAATAAATAGCATTCCCGAATTAGTTTTCTTTAAAATAGGGGCTCCTCGACACAAGAAATTGAAATTTATGAAATTATAGGTTCCTGCAAACCATAAACTATACATAGCAAACACATAATTTTTTAAAGTAGACATTTACTTTTATAGATACGAAATGTGTACTTTCATAAAGTATGGGGATGAGATTTTATAGAACAACGACTGAGCCCTCATTCCATGTCCTACAGAGAGCAGACAGAGATACGCGATGTACAAATTGAGAAGCAGGCTTGCAGACTATTTTAATTTTAAGGGCCTTTGTGACAAACATTGTGTAGGACATGTTGCAAAGATGCAAGAAATGACAATCTCTTTACGTTTGAGTAGAAAGAAAGTAGTGAACACAATTTTACGACATTTATATAAAATAATAATAAAACATGTTACATATTGCTGAAAATTTAAAGAAACACACATGTATATATATATAAGTGAAATATGATATCTAAAATTTGAGTAAGTAATTTATGTCATAGTCCATTCTGAAAATGAAAAATCTAGGAACACATAAAAGCAGGAGGAAAACTAGCCTTCCCAAATTAGAGCATAGACGGAACCCTCATTCCATAGTTAGTCAGTTTTTGGATCGCGGGTTCTCGGGTTGAGGACCTGAAAAGCGGGTTTCTGTTGTTCCATGACCTTCAAATAGCACCAAGAGTTATGTGATGTACAAATTGATAATGGGACCTGCGGACTATTTGAATTTCAAGGGGCTCGTGTCCCAAAAATTTAACATTTGGGAATTACTTTTCTTTGCATAGGTTTTACACACGGTGGTGGACAAATGTACAAAAAATATAGTACCAATGTCGGTTACACAAGGTGGTGGATAGGAGAACCAAATAAATAGCAATCCTGAATTAGTTTTCTTTAAAACAGGGGCTTGTGGATACAAGAAATTGGAATGTATCAAACTATAGGCTCCTGGAGAGCATAAATTGTACATAGCAAAAACGTAATTTTTTAAAGTAGATATTTACTTTTATACATACGAAATATGTACTTTTATAGAGCATGTACGGAGCCCTCATTCTATATAGTGTGATGGAGCCCAAATTACATACTTAGACAGTTTTTGGAGCACGGGTTGTCGAGCTGGCGGGCTGAAAATTGGAAAAAGAATGAAACGTGTTACATATTCCTGGAAATTTAAAGAAACATATATATGTGTGAAATATGATATGTCAAATTTGAGTGAGTAATTTATGTCATACTTTATTTTGAAAAAAGAAAAAAGAGAATAGAGATAAAAAAAAACAGAATGACTTCACATTCATCATAGTTGAAGATAAAAAATCCACGAAGACATAAATATATAAGGAGACAAAAGAATAGTTTTATTTGGAATATATGAAAAAAATAATAGTTTGTTACATATCCCTGGAAATGTAAATGTGTTTGTCATATAGACTGGGATTGGGGCTCCCGCGGACCATAACAGAAATATGTACAAGAAATAGGAGTGTGGAAAGAAGTTGGACATGCTAGAATGTAATACCTGAAAAGTAGAAATGGGAAGATCAGTTTTTCCCTATAGATTTCTACTCAGAAAAGGAATAACTGGATTGATAAATAAAGGATTATCACTATACAGTTACAGGGATGGTATGTATAAGTAATTTTTGTGTTTGGTTGGTCATGCCTTTCCCTGCTAGTTTTTGTGGGTAGCCCGCTTCAATAACTGGATTGATACACAAAGGATTTATGCATTTGCCTATTGGATTATGTGGTTGATCCACTTCAAGTTCTCTTAAATATAGTTTCTCAAGGGGGCAACATTGATGTCATTGCGGATTCGAATGTTGAAAACTTCATTTTCCAATTCCCTTAGATCAATTGAAAGTTTACACAGACCTTCATGAATGTCTCCATTCTGTAGAGAATACCCAACTAGCCAGTTTTCCACCTCTTCTTCCTGATATTCAACAATTCTATAAAAAAAATCTAAAGACAAGGCCTTAAAATTATCAACTTGTTGATCAAAAGCTTGCTTGGTTAACGTCAGCGAGTTGAGGATTAAGATGGGGTCCTAGAAGCCATTTGTCTTTCCTGCTAAGTCTATTTTGGTGAGCTTTGTGAATAATGTTTCTTTCTTTGATATTGCTTGCTCACATGATTGCATGATTAGGTATAGGTTCTTCACTTTCTGTTTCCAGCATGCTTCTAATTGAGTGAGCCTTTTTTTGGATGGGAGATCATGTTGTCTTCTTCTCGTCTCTGGCATGTTGTTGACATGAAAGGCGAAAGGGATGGCCAAATGCACATAGAAAGTGTCTTCATTATTTAAATCCGTCTGCAGAAGTAGGAGCAAGTTATGTGTCATGCTCCCCAGGGAATCCATATTCTGTGATGTTTCCCAGGCCTTGGAAATCAATTCTATTATTTTGTTGATATTTTTCTCCACATATCCTCTACATGATGTGAGGAAGATGGAGGACCCTTTTAGAATTTTTTTAGGGGTACACGTAGTCGCAGGCATGGCTATTTCCAAGGAACTTCCAAGCAATTGCATAGGAAACAAAGCTTCCTCTAATTCCTTAATCCGGTTCTTTAGTCTGGCATTTTCATCTTCAATGACTCCAACGGAATCATGAAGAGCATCTCTGGTTTCCCTGTGAAGTTCAGAGATTTTTTATGTGTGCATATTGGCAAGGTCAAGTTCTGAACGATGTTTTATTTTCTTATTTTTTACATCTCTTTTTTCAATGATTAATTTTTTTGATTCGATTTCAAAAACAACACTCTGGAATACGAAGGATTCATCTTCGTCAAAAACTTTGGTACCAACCATGTCCATTGAGAAGGCATGCTGAATTGCGTGTGCGGGTTGATCAAGGTTGCAGAATATGATTTCCAGATCAGCGTCAACATCCATGTTTTGACGGTAAATTTCGGGTTGCTCCACCTCCCCTACAATTATTTTTTTGTTCTTCTATACGGGAAGCTCTTGAGGAATATGTTCACTGTATCTCTACAAAACTGATGTGGATTTGTTGGCAGTAGTTTATCAAAAGGTTGGCTGGCTCCAAAAACTACTTGAAATGAAGAAATGGAGGGGACAATATAACCCCCCGCAAGCATTGCTTCAATGCGTGTGAATGGAAAATCTCCTCATTAATGATTATATCTATGTGTGATGTATGGTGACCTGTTAGAAGTAAAGAGTAGTTATTGAAAACTTAGAAGTGCGAAGGTGTTACACATTATTTTCGGCATCCCTATGACCGTTAATGATGTAAACCTATATGTTTCCTTCAAAGGGGTCAGTGGCTTGAGTTCCTGAAGAGAGAAGGGAGAAGAACCTTTCCTGAGAAAAGAAGTTGCATTTTCCTGTGTAAAAACCTTATAAAAAAGGAAGTTTGCAGGCTGCCTATGTATTAGGGTGCGAGAATGCCTGATTCTCGTAGGCTGCATCATAGCTAGGGTGCGAACAGTTCACAGGTTTCACTATAAGCAGGGTGCGAGAATGCTTACACGTGGGAAAAACGAGTGTTTTCTCGAATCTTCTAGAAGGAGAAACTTCCATGGTGAGGTGGCATCCGAATGGTTTGGATCTTACTCGCTTTCATGATTTAGTGGGATCATCCCAACCTCCTCACCTTATCCTCTTCAACTTATAAAAGGAGAGGAGTTCTCATGGAGAAGGGGTTCTTGAGTTCTTGAGCTTTGGTTGGCTTGGAATTATTAGCTTGGTTGGAGTGGCTTTGAGATTTGCTTTGTCAAGATAGATTGTGAGTAGATATCAGATCCATGGTCTCAGAATCCTTGGAGAAAGAAGTGTGTGGGGAACGAAGGACAATTGGAAGGGACCTTATGACATCAAGGCCATGGTTGTAATCTCTCTTTCACATTCAATATGATATAGTAATATGATTCTTTCCTATAAAGCTTGGTGTGTTTTATTGTATGATTCCTTGATCACATACATAGGTTTGTATCGAGTTTATGCTATTGCTATCACTTTGGTTGGTTACGTTCTTTTGCAGGATCATCATTGTATGAGCGTTGGAACGGAGCTAGGATGGCGATGGTGAGAGGAAGCGACATTTAAATGGTACGTCATTTATCCCTCTTTGGTTAGTAAATTCAATATTTAAAACTTAAGGAAAGCGTCATGTTTTGTCCTATTTTGTTCTAGATCCAGGTGGATCTAGGAAGATCAGCTAGTGTCTACACCTATCGATTAGTCCGATAACAAAATTGGTGAATCCACTGGGGAATGGATTGTTTCCTAGTTAGTCTAGTTTCCCTTGCTTTGATTGCTTGTTTTCTGGTCTCTGAGTCTGTGGGAGATCCATCTAGACTCTCTGGATCTAAAAGTTCACTCAAATTTAGCCCTTTTTCAAATTTTTGCTTGTTTACGGGCATTCTCGCACTGTACCCTTTAGTGGCCTGCGATAATTATTGATGTTCGCACCCTACTGTTCAGTTAGGTGTGAACTTCTCACACCCTACCAATGTCTAGCCTACGAGAATACCTAATTCTCGCACTGCACTCTATTGCTAGGTTGCGAACTTGTTTGTGAAAATTTTTTGGATTGGGTCTTGACATTTTTTGATGCCCAGTTTTTCTTTGAACAACTGGATTGAACTTTTGGAGCCTATATTGATCTGTTTACAGTCTTCTTGACATTCTTTCAGTTGTTTTTATCCATCTTTGCTTTGTTTGGTTTTGAAGGATTAGTATCTTGCTTTGAGTGTCTTTCAATTACAAGCATGTGTTTTCTTTAGAATTGTTTAGGGAAAGATCAGATTTCTTCTAAATAGTTAGCTTTAAAAGAGAACTTTTAGTTTGGGTTTCTTTGTTTTAAGAAAGTTCATGATTTCTTTTAGTGAAATTTTTGAAACAAAAAGATTTATTTTCTTGCTTTATATTAGATTGGGGGCATCCTTTCATTTCAAGTAGCGAAATTGCATGATTCTTGGCGTTTTTTTATCTTAAATTATGAAAAAAATTCCCCCTCATGGCCGAGGGGGGCCATGAATCGTGCATTGGTGTACGGTACCTTTTTCTCATTTCTTGAGAATATTGATATTGATGAGTTTTAATATTTTGGGACATTGTGCATATGGGAATGATAAATGTTTTCTCCTTCTTGTAGCATAGCTTTCATCGAAATAAAAAAAATTGCATCTTCATATCTTTGCATAATTTTTGAGTCGGTCAAAACACCATATTGTCCATGCCATTTTCCTTTTGAGTAGCAACAGCCATAAAATAAAGCGCTTATAAAAATTGATTAGACATTTTTATATTTTCTGGTAGCAAACCTATATTAGATTAGTTGTAGGGCTTTGGAATAGGTGTGAAAGATAACTTTCCAAAGCTGCAAACAAACATAGAATCTTGAGTTAGGGAGCGGTTAAATCCACTTACTTCATTTTGTCCTGGGAAGCCCTTCTAACACAAGGGTCAATCACGAGGTCGCATTGAGACTGGCAAAGTTACTCACCCTACTTTGTTGGTCTTGGTGTAGAGATTGCACATATTATGGGGGTCACTTGAAGGTATACCCACAATGATGAGTGGAAGCCTCTCAAGCTGATTTTGGGCTAGATACCCTGCCCTTGCGTGTGGATCGGACTGTCAATTTTCCCCCTAGACTTTATTGTTGTCAGTGGTAACCTTAGTGGCCTATCTCTTTAGGGTCTTTACACAAGGTGACTGTGGAGGGGCAAGTCTTCACGGTACCTGGAATCGACGTTGGCCAAACTCACTCGGGCTCCTTGGAGGGTATACCCACGATTATGTGTGGGAGATTGCACCAGGGTGTAAGTCCGTTAAGCAGGTCGTCAACGTAACTTTTCCACCCGCTTTATCTCAGTCCCTTCTTACATTGATCCCGCGATGTTGGATTTCATCACCAACTAGTGCGTTCATTGTGAGAAGGTTTTGTTTGCTTGCTTGCTTACTAGATTTTTAGCGTGTGTTGTTTGTTTTCCTTAGAGGACTCTAGATTGGATTTTTTTTTTAATGGCGTCAGTTCCTAAAATGACCAATGAAGGAACCTCTTCTCCAGGGGAACCTTTTGTTTTTCCTTCCTATGGAAACATTGGTCCTCCCCACATCGCTACTTTGAGCCTTCCAGGTCTCACTATTGGATTGTCGATGTGGTTGTTTTCCACTCAGGTAATCCCGACTACAGTTAGTGCTTCAGTCACAAGCACTTCCCCCCAAGAGCATCAACCTCATGTTGATCCTTCACCTTCTTCACTAGTAAGGTCTTCTTTGCCTTCTTCGCTTGCAATGTCGCCTTCGGTTTCATCTTCTTCGTCGAGTGAAAGTTCTGAACCTAGTAACTCAGTGAATAAGAAGAAGAAGAAAAGGAAGATTAAGAAGAAGAAAGATAAACAAGGGTCAAAACCTCGAACCACTGTCAAACATGTTGGAAACAACTAGTTACTGTTAATCGTGTTGGGAGTGTTGATGATGTCAAAATCGCCCAAACAACTCGTAAGCCCAAGCACCCTTGCAGGCTTTGTAAGGGTAGCCATCTTCTTAAGGATTTCCCTGGTCTACCCAAGGTTATAAAAGTATGGTCTACACATTCTCACCAACCCATGTCGTTAGCCTCTGAACAACATCTTGATGACTTCCCGTCAACTAGTCGCGATATCGTTGAGAAGAAGAAAAGTAGAGCCATGTTCCTGTGTATGTTATGCAAAGGGAGTCATCTAACTCATCTTTGTCCTCATATGGAAGAAGCCTCGAAATTATTGGAAGACATGACTGTTTCACAGCCTCAACTCCCAGCTGCTTATCGCAATCTTTCTCTCAACCCACCTATAGTTGATGGAATGACCACTCCGGTCCCTTCACCGGTCAATCTGGTTGATCATGTCGTCAATCTGGTCACATCCTTAGTTGAACCAGTTGACAAAGTGGTTGATCCGATACCATCCTCAGTCAATCCCACTCTCCCCTCGGAGAGTGAAACCCAAGCGGTCGATCTGTTTACACCTATCGACCCCATTCTCTCCTTGGAGAATGAAACCCAAGTGGTCGATATGATCTCATCATCGGTCGATCATACTCTCTCGCTAGAGAGTAAACCCGATACTTCCCATGTTTTTCTCATTGATACAGACTCTGCCATGTCAGGGGGTATTCCTCCTTCTCCCGTGAAACTCCCCCCAAGTAATGAGTCCATCCATTTTGATTGGGGTGTGCTAACTGGACCTCGTCTTCCCTCTTCCATTCCTTTCCAGATTACCTTACAGGTTTTTGGTCAAGACGTTCCTCAGACACTGATAGATGAAGGTTCGTCTGTTAGTATTTTGTCCTCTATTGCTTGGCAAGCTTTGGGTTGTCCTCCACTTGTGTCGGTTACGCAGAATCTGTTATCTTTTAACAGAAGAACCAATAAACATTTAGGGACCCTTCCTCAGTTTCCTGTAACTATGGGAGGGAAAACTATCTTTATTGACGTCATGGTAGTCCAAGACCCCTTGGATTTTTCTTTACTCCTTGGGCAAGATTATGTCTATGCCATGAAATCTATTGTGTCTACTCTTTTTCGTGTGATATATTTCCCTCATGACGAACGAGTTGTGACTATTGATCAACTTTCATCCATTGACCCTGACTAGATTGCTTCCCTAAATGTTTCTTATATGAAGACGGTATCACCCCTGCCACAGGTCAATTATGTGCCATTGTCTCCCATGGCTTCAACTTCTGATGTCTTAGATCCAGTAGTTGACATGGTGATCTCTTCGATAGGGTTGTTAGAGCCTGATCTCTTTACTCTTGTCATGACCCTCGACATGGTGTCCTTCCAGAGTGTGTTTCTTCCTTCCATTGAATACCTCTTGGAATCCATGACCGAGTTTTGTCCCTTGACATGGTGTCATTCCGGAGCATTGTCCTCTTGGAATCCATGATCAAGAAGAGAGATTTTGAGGATAGTTTTTTGTGTCTCTGAGGCAACCTCGTTAAAAAATGAAACAGAGGTCTTTGAGCATGGTTTTTTTATTTCAATCTCATTAAAATATGAAACCACTTTTAAGGATAGTTTTTTGTCTCTATGGCAACCTCGTTAAAAAATGAAAAAGAGGTTACGAGCATAGTTCTTGTTTCTATGTCAAGCTCGTTAAAAAATGAAATAGTTTTCCCCCTCTCTATTTCAGTCAAGTCCTTCATCTAGTATTTGAAGCTTCATTTCATTCTCCTTTATGGTTGGATGAAATGAATCTTGGGGGGCATTTGCCTCAGCCTCTAGACTTCATGTTGAAGTTAAGCCACTAATTTCTTAAGTTGGGGGCTAAGTACCAACCTTCCATGTGTTATGTGTTGGGAAGTCGCAAGCATAGTTTTCTATGGTTCAAGCTTGTGTAAAAATGAAACCACCTACCTCAAGCATAGTTTCCTCTGGTTCAAGCTTGTGTAAAAATGAAACCAGGTTCAAGCATAGTTTAGTTTAGTTTTTAAGCTTGTGTAAAAATTAAAATCTATTCCAAGCATAGTTTTGTTTTGTTTTAAAGCTTGCGTAAAAATGAAAACAATCCCGAGCTTAGTCTTTGTTCTTTCCCATGCTCGTAAATACATGAGAATAAGTTATCGAGCTTAGTCTTTGTTCTTTCTCATGCTCGTAAATCAATGAGAATGTAACCGAGTATACTTTTATCACTTTTTCGGACTCGTAAAGGTTATACAAAAAAGGAACCCCCCTGGAGTCTCCTTTAAGCTCTTTTTAGACTCTCTAAACATGAAAAGATTGCCGAGCGATCTTGTTCTTTCCACGCTCATTAAAGTATTTGAAGAAAACGTCTATTGAGCGATAGTTTATCTCTTTTTTGGTCTCATTAGACTACTTTACGAAAAAGGAACTGAGAGAGTTCTCTTTTACGTGTTTTTCCAGACTCTCTAAACATGAAAAACCCATGAGTTTTCTTTCTTTGGACTCATAAAACAAACATTGAAAGGCCCATATGGGACCTGAGTTTTCTTTAAGTGTTTTTCAGACTCTCTAAACATGAAAAACCCATGATTTTTCTTTCTTTGGACTTGTTAAATAAACATCGAAAGACCCGCAATGGGACCGAACCACTCCTTCTTAGGGTTCGTTAAACATACTTCGAGGGACTCGTCCGAAGGATGAGCTTACATTACAAGCATATGTTATCCTCCTCAAGCTTGCGTAAAAATAAAGAGGTACTCGCCAGAAATGGTGGGGAAAAAATTGGGAAAGAATTGTGTCTAAACCTGTATTCTGTGGAAGAGTCACTTTTGAACATGACACCCTTTCACTCGCTTTGTGTCTAGGTTGGAAAATCCACTTGTCTCTTGATCATACTCCTTTATAAGATTACAAATCGGTCCGTGATCCCTGTTGTTGAGTCAGTGTTTCCAAGACAGTTTTCATGTCGTCAATATGTTCAAAGAGATGTTCAACCCGAAAAGCCTTCTATTGCGTCAGCCATCCCTGAGTCAGTCCTGAATCACTGGTTACTCTGATCTACATCAAATATTATTACTTGTTTCGTGTCATTGATGTGGGATACATTAAGGCCCTCCTATGATGAGTCTTTTCCTGTCGACTTCAACTCATTATTCAGGAATTAGACTTAGAAACTAATTGGTACCTTGGAACTTGCATGCCTTAATGGCAGGTTTTCTCACTTTCGACAGTGGGTTTTCATTATTGACCCCTGGTCGGGAGATTCCGTCGAGTGTTCAACTTCAGCTCATTTATTCACATTCGTTGGATTGTACTAGTGTACCTTGGGAGTCATTGACATTAATGGTGATTTCCCTCGCACTTGTTAATGGTATACACTAATAACCGGTAATCAAGTGGTTTCTACCATGTTCGACTTCAGAACATGTATTCACATGGTTAGATTCATACTATAGAGTGGTGGAGATGAAGACCCTGGATATTTTTCTGACAGATCCAGGTTGCGTTGGAGTATATTCAATGTATTGTTGCATAGATCTACATTGTATGTCTGGTGGCTATGTTCAAATTTGAGTCTTTAACACATAGATACACAGTGTATTTTTGGTGGCTATGTTCAGATTTGATTCATATTGGCATGGATCCACAGTGTATGTTTGGTGGCCATGACCTCTCTTACTTGACATGGATCTTTGCATGTCGGCATTTATGCTTTGAGTCATTTTTATTCTGAGTATGGGAATTCCTACCTCAGTGATGATATATTATTGTATTGTATTTCCTTGTTTGTTGGCAGGTTTCCAATCGACTGTTCCTTGTTCCCTACACACACTTGACAAAGTATTTCAGCTATCACTTTGTTCTAACTTCATACTTTGGGGGGCTCTCTGTTACACATTATTTTCTTCATCCCTATGACCGTTAATGATGTAAACCTGTCTATTGCCTTCAGAGGGGTCAGTGGCCTGAGTTCCTGAAGAGAGAAGGGAGAAGAACTTTTCCTGAGAAAAGAAGTTGCATTTTCCTGTGTAAAAACCTTATAAAAAAGGAAGTTCGCAGGCTGCCTATGTATTAGGGTGAAAGAATGCCTGATTCTCGCAGGCTGCATCATAGCTAGGGTGCGAACAGTTCACAGGTTGCACTATAAGCAAGGTGCGAGAATGCTTACACGTGGGAAAAACGAGCATTTTCTCGAATCTTCTAGAAGGAGAAACTGCCATGGTGAGGTGGAATCTGAATGGTTTGGATCTTACTCGCTCTCATGATTTAGTGGGATCATCCTAACCTCCTCACCTTATCCTCTTCAACTTATAAAAGGAGAGGAGCTCTCATGGAGAAGGGGTTCTTGAGTTCTTGAGCTTTGGTTGGCTTGGAATTATTAGCTTGGTTGGAGTGTCTTTGAGATTTGCTTTGTCAAGATAGATTGTGAGTAGCTATCAGATCCATGGTCTCAGAATCCTTGGAGCAAGAAGTGTGTGGGGAACAAAGGACAGTTGGAAGGGACCTTATGACATCAAGTCCATGGTTGTAATCTCTCTTTCACATTCAATATGATACAGTAATATGATTCTTTCCTATAAAGCTTGTTGTGTTTTATTGTATGATTCCTTGATCACATACATAGGTTTGTATTGAGTTTATGCTATTTCTATCACTTTGGTTGGTTACGTTCTTTTGCAGGATCATCATTGTATGAGCGTTGGAACGGAGCTAGGATGGCGATGGCGAGAGGAAGTGACATTTAAACGGTACGTCATTTATCCCTCTTTGGTTAGTAAATTCAATATTTAAAACTTAAGGAAAGCGTCATGTTCTGTCCTATTTTGTTCTAGATCCAGGTGGATCTAGGGAGATCAGTTAGTGTCCGCACCTACCGATTAGTCTGATAACAGAAGGTGAGGATTGCGGCGAAGAACATTTAAGGATTGGAGGTTTCATGAATGAACCAAGCTGGCAGTGTGCGAATGACATTGCATGGTATTTGAAATTAGGATTGGGAAGCGATTGGAGGTTTCGTGAAGGAAGCAAGATGGTGGTGTGTGAATGAAATTCCATGGCATTTGAAATTAAAACTAGGAAGGGAGAAGAAAATGCTTCGCAAAAATTGCATTAATGGAAAAACTTCTCGAGCCTTGTGTGCATCAATGACAGCTTAGACGGTAGTTGCACGATGACCTGTTAGCATCAAATATTTAGAAAGAAGACACACATATATATATATATATACAGTGTTTTTTATTATGCACACGTGTGAAGGTAATGGCCACGGGGAAGAGCAAGCAAGGAAGGAATGGCCAAGTCTGAAAGTGCATGGTTTGGGATCGTGGGTTCTCGGGCAGGCGGGTTCAAAAGAAGGCCTCTATTGTTCGGTGTTCTACAAGTAGCACACAAAGTTCCGCGATATACAAATTAAGAAGCGGACTTGCGGGTTGGCCGAGATTTGATAGACCATCTACAGTTTCTGGATCACGGGTTCTCGGGTTGGCAGGGTCAAAAACGACGATCTATTGTTCGGTGCCTTGCAAATATCTTATGATAATAAATTGATAAGCGGATTTGTGAGGTGACCAACTCAACATTCTACTCCATGGTTGGTGGGCTCCCACAAACGAGCAATACATATTTGCGGGTTGTACATTGAGCCGATTTCCGCCATATAGAAATTGGGTTCTCGGGCTGGCGGGTTAAAATTTTCCTAAGCAAAGAAAAGGGCTCTGTCCGAGTCCCACTGCACATTTCATAATTCATCTGCAACACTAAGTTCGTGATTACCAGATCAGTGTGTGTAGAAACAAGGCAAAAGTAAATGTGTGCCTTTATAAAGTATGGACATGAGATTTTATAGATCGTGTACCGATATCGCATTCCATACTTGTGGGTTCTCAGACGGGAGGGGTCAAAAAATAGGCCTCTATTGTTCTATGTTTTACAAATAGCACATACAGTTTCGCGATATACAAATTGACAAGCGGACTTGTCAGGTGGCTGAGAATTTATAGAGCATGTACAGTTTGTGCATCGCGCGTTGTCGGGTTGGCGGGGTTAGAAACGGGCTTCTATTGTTCGGTGCCCTGCAAATTTCTTATGATGCACAGATCCCTTATTCCATATTTAGCCACTTATTTGGATCGCACACTTGCGAGTTGCACACTATGCCTCTAATGTTTTGTGTCCTGCAAATAGCAATTATAGTTGGGTGATATACATATTGACAAATGGACTTGCGGGTTGGTTGTCTCAACATTGCAGTTCTGTTGGATGGAAGACGTGCAATGTAGTGACTTCTCGGCGCAAGAAAAAGAAAAAAAAAAAAAACATACCTGCAAACAAGTTTGACAAATTCAGAAAAAAGTAAAGGAAAAATTGTTTACTATGGAACACATGAAGAAAAAGAATGCACCTTTGCATTGATTCGTGTACATCTCTGGGTAGGAGTTCTTTGCGTCGTCTAGTTTTCCTTTATGTTTCTATCAACAAAAATACAAAACAAAAGGAATATGAACATAAGCTCAGATGTTAAGAAAAAGGCAACTACTATGTACATATACAAAAAAAAAATTGAATAAGATGAATAGAGTCACAAATAGTTTTTTTGAGGATGTACCTTATTTTTTCTTTTTTTGCACAATGTATATTTTATAATTAGAGTATAAGACCGTATGTATGCTCACCAGAATGCTATGTGTAGAAATCAGGGATACATATATGCTTTGAAACATAGAAATATGAGTTTGCAATAAGTTTGATGTATATGTCATAATTCAAGTGCAATACCAATTGTATCATGATCAGACCAATATGTATCTAACACAAACATATTGTATTGAGAAATGGGCACATTGGACCAGACATGGTCAATAAGTGTGTTTTGTAGATGGGTTGTGTTGTTTAGAAGAAAGCGCAGACTGTATTTGCACATGTAGTTTTGCAATTCTTTTGTTCTGCCAGTATTTTGTAGCATGTCAAAATTGAAGTCTCCTACAAGTACAATCGATCCGTTCATATGGAAATGGTCCAATGCATTGGAAATAACATTTACTATGTTGGAGAATGTTGCATGGGGAGCAACGTACAAATTTAGTATTGCAACTTATGTTCCATGGGAAAAAAAATTGGCAAGCACCAGTTCAACATTCTTTTCTTCGATATGTATGTGGTCCAAAATTGGTACATGTTTTTTCACCAGTATCATCACCCCATGTGTAATGTAACTTGATATGCAATTGTGATTTGGGAATTGTTTGTTCTGCATGCATAATGCCATGCGTGTTTCATGCAAGCACAAAATATCGTATTGCATTAAATCATATTCATTCTGTATATCATCCATGTGTGCATTTAAGTTGCATGTGTTAAGCGAGAGAATTGATACAGATGAATTTATTTGTATGGATTGGTAATCATAATGCAGTTTCCATTTTGCGGTGGTCCTGATTCATTCCATCTCAATATCAACTTTATGTTTCACTTTGAAGTTATATTTTGTCAGAGGACTTAGTAAATACAAGGAGTCTATGCTTTTGACATGGGACAGTGTTGTGTATACAAGTCCATGTATCCAAATTCCTGTAGGCTAAAATGCAACATTATCAAGTGTTAGTCCTTGTGATTTGTGGATTGTACATGCACATGCAAGTTTAATCGGAAACTGTTTGCAAATCTTCAGTCGACATGTCTTTGCTGATGTCGATACTGGCTTTGATATTCGCAAAATAGGAGTCCAATCGCTTGCAGTGTTTGAATTATATAGATAATACAACTTGTTCGCTTTCCTATATGCGGTTCATGGAACTTAATCCAAAGGACATCTACTTTTTCTGTCTTCGTATAGCCTTTTAGTATTCCATCTGCACCATTCACCAAAACATCCTGTGAATCATAGTTACATGCATATATTTCAACTAGCATTTATAATTTCAGTGCAAGGTGAAAAGGTAAAGTGACTGAATGTTCATGACGTGGGACATTTCCATGGTTGTCTTCTTCCAAGTCAATCGAATTGATGATGATATCATCGCCAAGCATAAGTGACAGCATGTGGTTATTATTCTTTGCAACATCCTTATTTATGTAGAACGGGTAAGGGAACGTTGGATCTGTTGGTGCAGGTCGTAAGCACCTCAAATTGATATAGGTCAAATCATCATATGTTTGGTTGTTTGTGTGCATTCTATTCAGAATTGCAATGAATGTTTCATCTGTCTAGCACATTGTAGTATGCAACTCAAAGCATTTAATATTGTCTCTCCAGAAGTCATGGGTCATTGTTTCCATGTTAACGATAGGTTGTTCAAATATAAAAGAATCTTGGATGGGTTGTGCCTAGTAAAGATCGCCATAGAAGATCATGTCAATGTTTCCAAAGTATTTGGTCTGCACATGTTTTATGCTTCTTAGTCGGCTATCAATGGAATACAAGAATTGACTGCCATCAAATATGCTTCATCTATAAAGACAAGTTGGAGTTCCTCGTAAATCTTAGATAATGTATCCAACATTTCCTTGTTAAGTGGAAGAAATTATGACTTGTTAAAAGGCATTAAAAATGCAGAGTGCACTATTGTTCCACCAGCATTGTATGCAGTTTTTCCTGTGTATGCAACTATTAGGCCCTTTGGTTTCATAGGATCGGAGAAATTGTTTGAATCGTAGATTTGTATAAGCATTTGGAACAATGCTTTAGTTGTGAATGTCTTGCATGTTCCTGCTCCACCTGTAAGGAACACATGCATAGGACTGTTCATGTTCAACCATTTTTTAAGGGCAATGTCCTTTACAATTGTTTGTTGTTCGCGATTCAACAGACGTCTTATTCTATGGTATTCATTATTTTCAATCAGGAAAGGATGTTTTGTAACTTGAAAACCAAGATTGATACGTTTTTCACATTCAATCGCTGGAGGATGAGGAAAATCCTCTTGTAAGTCATAGGACTTGGAAGGAGTTCTGGTTGTTTTTGGGTTTCTGAATGTCTCATCATGATCGCCAGGGTTTTCTAGGTCATTAAGTGCAACTTATAGATCACCCCATGTTGGATTAACATTGTAGGTAAATCTAGCTTCATCGATATGCACTATAGTCTCAAAGGCAACATATGCAGCCTCCCATGTAGAGAAGTCATGTATTAATGTCTCTTCGTTTTCATGGAATGGAACGTACAGCAGCAGTTTTTCTCTACAATAGTTTTCATAGTCACAATGTTTATTGTATTTAAAAAACCGTATAACAGAGGGTTTTTTTCTTTCTGATATGGGTGTACCATTTTTTTTTAATGCGATATGAATTCTACTAAGTAGATATGCCTAATAGGAGATGGACGATGTATGTAATAATCAATAATAGAGCGACATATGCGTCCTTTGAATTGTCAGGTTCTTGTTGCAGCAAAACCAGTGGTTTAAGCATAAATGTGTGTTTTTCAAGTGGAGATGTGTTTATGAAGACACATTTTCTTGAACTACAAGTGAGGGGCAAAGAAAGGGCAATGTGAACTGCTTGTTGAGCAGACATTTGTTGAAGATTAAGAAATTTATTTCCAAGGGTGTGTATCATTTGTATGGCATCAATATGACTTCTTTCATGTTCTTTGCATATTTTTTTGAATGCAGATGTCATAGATTTGTCAATCTTCATCATATACGAGGTGCAGTAGGATGTTGCAGCATATGCATTCAACACGTACTGTGCATCTGTATTTGCTTTCCACATAATTGGCATGTCCTTGGAGAAATTGTTGTTCCAAATACGGGAGAGTTTTCTTTTAAGGAAAAGTGTTGGTTGCCTAAGCGTTATTTGTATGGCTTGGATGTACTCATATTTTGATGGATTTACATGTGTCAAGAAGGCATATGATTCTTATAGCTCTCATTGGCGGAATGGGAAAGTTGTATCTGCAATGCAAGATTTTTCGTTTTCTACAACTTCTTGTATGGTAATGTCTATGGACTTTTGGAAGGTTTGGTTCCAAATGATTTGTATTTCATGTTATGTATTTATCCACAAATTGTTCAATCTCTAAATTGTTATCATATCCATAAACAGGTGCACCCTCTATCCACAACAGTGTGTGGTCATGCTCATTTCCCCTATTCTGGAATTCAGTCACAAAAAAGTAGTCTGATATTTTTCCGAAAAAAAATTCATCATGGCATATCAATTGTCTCAAAGCATTTATTCTATGTCTATAGTATCGAGTTCATGTCACCGGGTCTTTTCTTATGAGGTAGTCAATGTCGTTATTTTCCAATGTATCGGTTTTTTTTTTATGTTTCCTGTTACTACGTAGGTCAGAAACGACGGCCACCAATGGATCCCAGCAATGCTCTGCACTTGTAAATGTGATGAAAAATGTTGGCGGCCCCAATTGCCAGATCATTGCAAAAAAAAAAAATAGTTTTGTTGCAAATAGTCACGAGAGGTGCGGATGTTCTTGAAATCTATGTATCCAATATCATATTTCATAATTTTTTCTAGGTTTACTTTGTACTTCACATCCTTGGCCAACAAATTTCTTTCTTGTAACTGGCCTTTTCTTATTCGGACCCACATGCAGGACATAACTTGCTCTATTATTATGCACATTGTTTTAAAAAGCAAATTTGTTATGTGACAGGAGAAGTAATCGCTTAAATGTAGTAGCTCCCATCGAACTATTTTATGATAACTGAATCATTCTGTAATATCAGTTCCATGTGGATATCCATAGAACAGTGTTGGAAAGTTCATTTCCTCAGCAAACTTGTCCTTGAATATTCCAAGTGGATGCTGCCCCTCACCAAGTGCGATTTCGACAATTTTGTCTTGCAAGTCACGAATGCACTGTGAATCAGTGAATCCATGGACCAATGTTTCAGCAGGTGTTTCATTCTCTGATTCATTGTGTTTCATTCTCTGATTCATCACTTGTATCAGAATCACTAGGATTTTCGAGAGTCTCTACAGAGTTGCCATGTTCTTCTGCGAGAACATTGTTCCAGTTGGAATTTATACAAATGTTCTATGCTTTGTACAGGGCCCTGGAACATAATTCCTTTAATGCTTTCATAACAGCATGCACATGCACTTTTCCTGTCTGATACGCATTTTTGTATTGCAAGTGTCTTTTCAGAGCCACAACGATTGTAATTGTATTGTTAATGAACTATGGCAATGCTTTTTGCACAACATCTAGCTGAACAGGCACATTATTAATTGATCCTGTTAAGCCCATCTGGGGTCGCTTATAGCCCCAAGGTCTGATTTGAGAAAATGCAATTTGTAGAGAGACAAGTATCTCCTCAACTTCCATAAGTGCACTTACATATGCTAGTGGTGTATTACATCTTATTCGGTCAGGGGTTGCAAACTGTGGTAGTTTTCCATTTTCAAGCGATCGTCTGCATGGAAGACAAACTTTCTCACTGGAAAATGGTTTATCGTGGGATGTGAGCAGAGGTATTCTTCTTGCAAATCAGGCATGAAAGACTTACTATTTTTTGAAAAATTCAATTGTTCACAAATTGCACATGCAATGGAAGGAGTGTCTTTCATTTGTTTCATGTAGGTATGTCTTGCATTTTTTTTTTCGCAGGGAAGTATGGGTAGAAACTGTTTCATGTTTTTCATGTACACCATGAAATTCCACAGTTGCATGACCATTCTGGGATATGCATTCGCATATGTTTATGTTATGTTCTGCACGAACAAATTTCTTTACATTGTCATATGTGAGTTTCTCTCTAAAAGGAAGTGTAGCAATGTATTTTTTTCTCTCGCGCATGACCTTTTTCAAGTTGTGGTAACTTACTCTACGTTTTTTTCCCAAGGGAGGGATGACTTGGTGGAAATTGGGATGAATATCACTCTCACCCAGTTTCTCAAAAACTATCTTACGTTTTTTGTTCAAGGCCTCTATTTGCTTATCAGAAGTTGGACGAATTTGACGAATATTTTTTTTCAAATTGTGATAACTTACTCTACGTTTTTTGTTTGAGCCCTCTATGGCCTCATCACAACTAAAATGAATTCTATGCATGTTTTTTTTGTTCAAGCCCTATCTGCTCATATTGCAACCGAGAGGACTCCCATTTTCACTAAAAAGCATTCCACGTGTATGCAGATTCGATGTCGTTTGGGTGGCATGCACACTCAACCCTGAACTACCGATATCTCCAAGCAAAGGTTCATAATGGATATGTGTTGTACCTATTTTCAATGACAGGATGTGAATTGTTCGATCGTAATTTGAATCGGTAACCCAGGAATGGATAGTGTCAGCTGGCGAGGCCGACCAAACCTGGATCTTCACCCTAAATACCATAGACAGTCATTGCAAACAAAATATGCAACCCTCCATATTCCCTTCTTCATATGGAAGCGCCATGTTCACAAGGTATTCCTGCCAACTTCCAACTATCGGCATATTTTCCACGAGATATGGGCAAAGGTGTTGATGCAAGCACCTAAAAGCTTGTTCGCTACCACCTATAATCGCATTGCAGAAGGACTATACATTTTAAAGATGCAACGACTGAACATCGAACTCAGCTACTACCAAATAGCAAATTGCATTAAACAAACTATCTCCATAGCTAGACACAACATTTTTTGCCAGCTGTAAACCATAGCAATCTATGCCATCCAAAATTTGTTTCCATTGCGATTGAAGGTCTTTGCAAATAATGGACAAGTAGATACGAGGACCTTCTATATTGCATATGGACATTTTTTTGTACAGTAGTGGTTCATAATGGCCACTAAGGGCATCGGCATCATGGAACAAGATGCAATATGGATTGTCAGATGCAGTTTTGTTGAATAGTAGATATCTTGTTTTTCTTGTCAATGACCATATGCCAACTGATATATTCAGTCAGTTAGACAGCCACCGAATACAAAATGTATCTCCCCAAAGTCCCCTATGATGTGCAGGTAGAACTGAAGATGCAGACAATCGCATCTTTGAAAAATACGTAGCCACATCATGTATTCCATGCAACTACCGAAGAAAATCAGATTCCAGTTCGTATTCATAGGACTGCAAAGCCTCAGCATCCCCATTTTTAAAACAGGCCAAGAAAAAATCTATCAATCCATTATGCAGCTCAGTCGACGAATATTGAAAATGCAATAGAACCTGGAATGTATCTAAAAGGCAATCCCCAACAGTATACGAGAATGCATCCAATCTAAAAAGGCCATCCCTATGAAAAACCACGTCAATGTTGTCATGTACAATGGACTGTGTATCTTTTTCATATGACTCAACATCTATTACCTCTTTCATCTTTTCAACTGTCATTTTGAAGTTGTTTGTTAGATACTTTCAGTTTCTATCAAAACAAAGAAAAGCACAGGCAAAAAATAAAAAATAGCAAAATAAAAAAGAAAATCAAAATAACACACCAATCCTCATATGTATCTTTAAACCTTCTTCTTCTCAACTTGAATCCCCCTAGTTCCAATAGCAGATGAGAAGAAAACAAACCGACACTAGAAACTGAACCAAACAGAAGAAAGACCCCAAAAAAATAAAACCATAACTTAACTCAATAGAAAGAAAACATGTAGACACAATTTTCCGGCCCACAGAGTAGAAGCATACACTGCATCTACACCCCACCCGATGGTTCCCTCTTTTGATAGCTCCCAACTACTTTTCGTAAATCCCTCTGCATTGCAATTTTCGGGAAAACTATGAACACAACATCCGCCATATGAAGACGCATTGTTTCCAGAAATAGAAACTAAGAGCACAGACAAAAATGGTCTGGAACAAAATATTGAAAATTAGCAAGAACAGGGAAACTTACTCATCAACAAAGGATGAGAAGACCTCAATGCCAAAAAAAATGCAAACCGCAACAATAGGTCCAACAACTTGCAAATTTGAAGAATAACAAACCAGTGAACAACCACGAAGAGCTTGAACTGCAAGTGCAGGACCTCAACTTTGCAAAGTTGAATCAAACAAGAACCAGAATCATGGAACGAAACAACGAACAAGGATGGAGCACAAGAGCAGGGATTTCGGGCATGAACAAAACTGTATTGCAAGGCATCTGTACAATAAACATTTAAGACTAGAAGAGCTCTTAGTTAAAAAGTTAATACAGTAAGGACCATCGAAGGGTGTAGGCCTGTGCAAGCATTTAAGAAAAGATGCAGTGTGGCAGGACTATTCTCTCAAAGCACGCAACAATAAAGAAAAAATCAGACATAGCAATATCGTGGAGAATGTATTCCACCCAGTAGAAAATGATAAGGGAAACATTCGAACTAATTCTAGCATTAATCCACATTCCACGAATGCATAACAAAATTTATGATTCAAAAAGACCATATACTACCAAATACTTTGGAAATGCAAACATATTTTACATTAGGAATAGAGAAGGCGGCAATAAGACCTCCAATCCATTGTCCAATCATATCTTGACAAACATGATACTTTTTATTATATAAAAATCGATATTTTCACTTCCCTTGTTCCAACAATAGACAATAGGGAAATATTTCTGGTCAATGCACAAGCTAATGTCAGGTCAACGATTTATCAATCGCTATAGTCCCTTTATGCCTACGACAGGGACTAATAATGATCCTAACCTTAATCCTCTAATAGTAAATTCATAATTCTTAGTTTCCTTAGGGATTTATGGAACTTATTTTGTTTCTTCAACTTTATATAAAGCGTGGATTCTTCCTTCTATGTTACACCATGTTTAAGGTTTTTTCAATGTATTTTTCCTTAAAATTAATTTAAAGAAAAAATAAGATTAAATAAAACAGGTGTTCCGGGTAAAACAACCATAACTTCTTCATAGATAATTCAAATGAAGTGAGACCAATTTCATTGGAAAGAGTATTGGTTGTAGTTTCTTGTGTGCAAAATTTAGAATCTGATGTTAAATATTGAGCATGGGGCATTTTGTACAAGTTCGCTTTCCTAAAAAACCAAAATTGAATAAGGTCTACCATTCTCTCTATAACTTATTTTTGGGGAGGATTCAATGAGTGAAACTTGGAGGAGTTTCAGAGAATACATTGAGTAATATTATCTATAGGATTAGAGTATTCCAAGAATTGAAGAATTATAGAAGTTGAAGAAGTCTCAGGAAGCATTATCAGGTTTTATGTGATGGTTTGTTGATGGTGATGATTTAATGTAAAGTTTTATTATCTCTCATATAATATTGGGTGGAAGGAAGGGGCAAGGATGGAGAGGCCTCTCCACCCTCTCTTGATATTGGAGGATTTTATCTTCCTTTTGGAGGTTTATCACTCCCTTTATATTTGGAATTTGTAGCTACCTTTGGAAGTCATTACTTCCCTTGAACAATAATTATTGGTTATTTCTCACATATTGTACATGGTGTATTGTGGTGTATTGGTGTAACTCTTATACTATTGTTCATTGCTCATTGGATATAATTGAATATATAATCTAGTTGAAGTATAAGTTGAAAAAGTTTTTAAATTGTACTTGATATTGATTCACCCCCCTCTCAATATCAACAATTGGTATCAGAGCAGGTTGCCTTCAGAACAGTTTAACCACTGGAAGGAAAATCATCAGCAAAGATGGATGACCATGAGCACATTTCAAATGGGATTCAAAGATTTCATGGAAGAAATTATGCATATTGGAGTGATAGAGTGAAAACTTCCCTAACATATTTGGGAGTAGACATTCGTTACTCAATTGTAAATGGCTATGTAATCCAAAATAATGCTCCAACCGATACAAATGAGAAGAATCTTATGAGTTGTAATTCAAAATCCAGACACGTTATTCTAGGAGCATTGGCACCAACCATTGCTAGCAAAGTGATGGGTTGCAGCAATGCTAAAGAGGTATGGGACAAACTCAAGAGTATCTATGAAGGTGATCCAAAATTTAAGCAAGTCAAGCTTCAACGAAATAGAGCAGAATTTGAAAATTTGAAGATGGATGAAAAGGAAGATATTGCAACCTATTTTCTTAGAGTTGATGAAGTTGTTAATGTTATCATAGGATTAGGTGAAGAGATCGATGAATCCTTGGTTGTACAAAAAGTGTTGAGATCACTTCTCTTGAAGTATGATGCTAAGGTCTCCACCATTGAAGAAACTAGGGACTTGACCAAAATGGCAATGGATGAATTACATGGGTCTCTTATAGCATATGAAATGAGATCAGCTAAACAAAGTGACCAGCCAGACAATGAAGCAGTCTTTAAATCCATAAATAAGAAAAAAGACAAGGATAATGACCTTGATGAAGAAATAGAAAATTCTGTAAGAAGGTTCCATAACGGAAGTGGAAGATACAAAGGTAAGTCTCCTCTCAAATGCTTTAACGGTGGTAGAATAGGACATATTGTTGAAAACTGCTACTATAAGAAGAGAAGTCTCAACAATAAAAAGAGCTTCTACTCCAAGGATGATGGAATCTCCTCAGATCAGAGTGATGAATAAGATAATGATGGAGGAGAATCTCTCTTCATAACCCAAGAAACCCAGGATGATGATCACAAGAGTTCTAAAGAAGAAGAAATCATTTATGAAGAAGATTCAGATGAAGAAACCAACATTGATTCATTTTTGGGATACAAAGACAATGCAGAGAGTGAACAAGAAGATGAGAATCTTGAAAATTTGAAGCATGTTGAAACTAAAAATAGCAAGCTTAGAAACAAAAACATAATACTAAAAGGTGAATTGAGTAGTTGTGAAGAAGAGAAGTACAAGCTTGAAATGTTAGAATATGATGGATGTGCTCATTTTACCATCGACAATATCACTATTGTCACCCAACCATAGGCTAAAGCCACCCTCCGAGCACCTTAACCTTGACAGAGAATCATTCCGAAAGAAAACCCTAGGTCAGATAGCCAAACAAAGGGTGGTGTATCTTCCTCCAAGGATAGTGCACCAAACAAGAGCTGATCAGATAGTCCAAACCATAACCAAGAGATAGTCCAAGCCAAAACGTAATCTGCTAGCTGCAGCAGCTGCAACGGTAGCTCTCCTACAAACTTACACACAAATTGGCTAACTGGAGTGAGCACAAGTAAGATCTGCAGTTCTGAGAATGCCTGCCAGAATGAAGACTGGTCTCATGTATTTATACTAAATCTGGCAAACTTGCTTGGGTCGACTTCTCATTCTGGGTGCCTATTTACTCAATATATAATATTTCTTCTGGTCGAATTCCTCTCTTTGAGGCTAATAACCTATTACAAATTATCCTCTTGAGACAACTTGTATTATAGGGTTATTATCCAACTCATTAGGGTTTCTTCTTTCTTCCCGCAATATTCTATTCTCGTTGGGTTTACACGTGGAGGTAAATACCTCCCCCAACTACCATAATATCAACACTCCTTCCTACCTAGGGAGGTATTGAAGACAATGGTCTTCGGCACAAACGTACCATTGAATCAGTAGCATCATCACAGTCGTACATACTATCTCAAGATTAGATCATGAGCACCATCATCACTATCAATGTATCAACTGCATCATCTCTCGAAACCATACTCCATCTGAGTAATCAAACATGATGTTGGATAAGTCACTCACTTCATAGAGTGATACAAGAACTATTCTTCTAATCCGAACATATTTCCTAGAAGAATAAATGTCCTGAACCATTTTCCGTCTCGGAAATATCTATCCATTGATCATCCATATATATGATAATCATTTCCAACACTGCTGATAGTCTTCAAGGAAATCGGAACAATATCATTCAATAGAACACAACTATGTCTATCCATAGTAGTACACAACTACAATCCAGTGATACAGTACCACACCAAGTAGCACACAGATACTTGATCAGTGATGTATAGTCATAATCAGTGGAACACATCCACCACAGTAGTATACAGCTATTGTCTAGAGATATACAGTCTCCATAAAAATCATCTGATATCAGCCTGCACAGAAATCATTGTTATGATATAAACTTAATCATCTGGGCCATTCTTCCACTCACATCTGTGAGATCTGGAAGAGCATCTACCCTCATAAGGTCAAACATCAATGATGAGCTATATGGACTATTCTTCTCAAGCAAGGAAGAATAATTTTCCTGATTTTTGAGCCTGGACCATTCCCTATCCTGGGCCATTCCTCTGTCACTAAACAAAGTGCAACCTAGAGCGAATGAGTCTTCCCTAGGGAATGTTCATTCACATACAAGGGTCACTTTCTGGTATACCTCAAATCCTTGAGGTTTCTCTTCATACGCTCTGTAACATACCCACTACCTAAAATCAAACTTTTTCGTTGATTTCTCAACAATGAGAATCCTCGAAGCTCGCAGCAGCAAAATGCCAAACCCGATCCATAGGTCCTTAATTCCCTGTCACGACCTCTTCTTCACGCGCCTGTGACATTTCCCGATGATAATTTCGGGTCCCGGGGTTTCGTGATTCTTGACGACAAGAGTTCCTGTCCTCTCAAACTCTCGATCTCTGATTTGCCGATGCACCCCTTTACGCTCTATCCCTCCTGGCTAAACTCCTAGCCCATATGACCACTATTTCACAAGACTGCAGCCTTATCTCCTTTCGAGGTTTTGGGCTTCCAAAAGCCGATGCGTTCTGACTTCGGCTAGCCCTTCGGGCTAGACCTTTGGTCCACGTGACCTTCCCTCTATGAACGTAGCCACACTTCTTATCGGGGTTTCAGACTTTTCAATGTCGAGATGCATTTGTCCTCACGACTCGCGATCCTCCGATTCCTGATACGATGTCAGTTAATAACCCCTTTTTTTTTCCTTTATCACGATCAATAGTTGTGGTCGCCCATGAAACCAACGGTCCCTGATTTCTATCGGGACTTCGGGGTTTCAAATGCGGAAATTCATTTTCTCTCAGGACTGTCGATCTCTCGAATCTCGATTCTCCGCTATGTTGACAGCTACCCCCATGATGGAGCTTTCCCTTCCTTGTCGGAATTTCAGACTTCGCAATTCTGAATTGCAAGAACTTCTTGTCCATGGGATTCCTGATTCCTCGACTCCTGAAATGTCGATGGACTACTTTCTTTTCAGGAAACCTCCTGAATGCTCTGATCTCCTCCATGCATCCTCCTCAAGATGGACAGTCTTGATCGTCTCTCGCGATTTCGCGACTTATAATTCTCCGGAAGTCCTATCCTCGAGACTCGCAAAATACCGAACCCCGATGCACCTATTAACTTTTCTATCGAGACTTCCCCGATGTTTTGGATCTCCGCCACGTGTTCCGGCTGATAGACAGCTCTGATCCAATCTCATGATTTCGGAGTTTTGTATACCCCGATGACAGAAATTCTCTGTCAACTCAAAACCCCGGTAGCCGATATACCGACGGGCTCTCGATTTCCGCCACGTGTCTACACAAATGGATGGTCCAGATCATTTTGTTGTTTCGGGGCTTGAAAATCCCCAACGTTCTCGACCTCGAGAACTCCGATATCCCGAGTACCGATATCCCGATGTGTCAACCTTCTCGTGGGGATTTTACCTCTACTGTTCACGAAGGTTTAACCCTCATGCATATATTAACAGATCCAACGGTTGTCGGGTATTTCTAGCTACGATCTAATGGCTTAGATCTATCCCACCTCGCACATTCTTCCACTACTTCGTGGATGTGGAAAGATCAACGATCCAAATTTTCTCATGGACCTTGGGGGGGGGGGTCTACGATCCTGATTTCATCACTATTCATGAAGATAGAGAGAAAAAGGGGCAGGGTATGTAACGCCCTTGTTACTTTCGTCAATATGACGGTCATGAATGACCATGGGTCTTCCGACAGGATCTCATCTGTCGATTCGTTACTTATCCCTACGCTGCTACTTCGGAATTTTAACAGGGTTATTAAGACTTGCACATTCAAGTCCTTTTTCCAGGTTCTTGGTAAACCTTTCCAAGGAGGGAATCTCTGCGAAGAGATCTATTCCGAGGCTTTCTTGGAGACAGACAAAGGGAAAACAAACTCCCGAGGATGGACTGGAAGTCTGACTTGGTTCAACTCATGCATAATTAAATTCATTTATCAACATAAGCCATGTGTGGTCTTTCTGTTATAAGCATATATCTAACATTTCTTATCAAACACTGCACAAACATTCTTATACTGTAATCGTTCACAATTTCACAATTTATGAGCATATATGTTAGCATATGAATTTCAAGATGCAATATGAAAAACACTTATCAGAAATAACATCAGAAGTGGGTGCGACTGCTAAGAGGGGTGCTCGTTTCCACCCAACCGTAGGCGTAGAGACTCCCAACGGATTTACCACTATCCACCCCCGAGCTGAGACCACGATGCTGTGAGACTGTGTCTCTCTGTTTTCCAGTGACCAGGAGTGAAGGTTGCAATCCTTCCTCTCTGCTATCACTCACTCTGCGTAATTCCAGAGTTCTCCTTGCGCCTGCCCCCTCCAATCGCTTCTTCCCCACGCCTTATCTTCTTGCGAGGTTGCATGTGGCACGATTACCCTCGCGTTGTTCAGGCCTGACGGCTCTACAGATAGGCGGTTCACCTCCCCATCCCTCATTAAGCCATCAACCTGCCAGCCTACAAGGCATTAAATTCAGGGCCAGCGAGCCACTTTTGGTTCTCCGGGCCAGTGGAGTCCAAATACAGTATTAATTCTTGGTGGAAGTTAACGCCACCTTTCCAGGTGCCCTCCACCGCCATCGTGGTCTCTTTTTCTGCACATCCCCTCCCAGCGGTCCTGCAATAAATTCAAAATGTTATTCACATTCATTGACCTCTTCCTCAAGGTCCATTTACATCACATATTCACATTTATGAGTTTGCCATAGTTCTTGGCCAGTCCAGTTATATTTACAAGCTGGGGGAAACAAGGTGTTA
>ML788374.1:193774-207441 GCA_009831015.1 Picea engelmannii
TTGTAATTATACCTCCTAGTCTCCTATATATACCAAGGAGACATTTTCATTTTGAATCATCTTGTACTTCAACATTTAAGTGGGGTAAAAGGAGGTTGCCCCCTCGAAGAGGCTTATTATCTAAAATTATCTCTTTTTCAAGGTGTTGAGTACTTTCTCTGAGGATTGTTTATGCTATATTGATATTTGGTTCTTAACAAGAAATGAATTTTTGAAGATGACAAAGTGAACTGAATAAGGAATTACAGATCGACCCTGAAGATAATTAAAGAAAAGAATTACAAAATAAGAAAGTGTCAAGTCGACCCTAATGTTAAAAGGAAATGATATAAAGGTTATAAATACCTATCATTATACATTCATTTTACACACACAAGTTGAATTTCAAGGGAAATCTGAAGTAAATAAGGTCGGATTTCAAGGGAGGATGAAGTCTTTTGGTGATGTGTTCTAAGGTATGTTATTTACAGGTCATCTTACCATTTTCTCTATAACTTTTTTTCTAGAATGATTCGGATGGTGAAATTGGCATGGTATTGAGAAGACATGTCTAGGTACCTGTGGTAAAAAATTTAGCTCTTTATTCGCTATAATTTTGGAGATACACTCTGTGGAAGATAGGGTTTTTTACTAGTCCTGAAGCTAGTCATAAACAAGTGTTCTGGGTAAAACAGTCATAACTTCTTCATAGAGAATCCAAATGAAATGGCACCAATTTCATTGGAAATAATATGAGTTGTAGTTTCTTGTGTGCGGATTTCAGAATCTGATGTTAAATATTGAGCGTGGGGCATTCTGTACAAGTCCACTTTCCTTAATAAACCAGAATTGAATAAGGTCTACCATTCTCTCTATAACTTATTTTTGGGGAGGATTCAAGGAGTTTCAGAGAATACATTGAGTAATATTATCTACAGGATCAGAGTATTCCAAGAATTGAAGAATTGTAGAAGTTGAAGAAGTCTCGGGAAGCATTATCGGGTTCTATGTGATGGTTGGTTGATGGTGATGATTTAATGTAAATTTTTATTATCTCTCATATATTCTTGGGTCAAACCTCTCTTGATATTGGAAGATTGTATCTTTCTTTTGGAGGTTTATCCCTCCCTTTATATTTGGAAGCTATAGCTACCTTTGGAAGTCATTACTTCCCTTGAAAAATAACTATTGGTTATTTCTCACATATTGTGCATGTTGTATTATGGTGTATTGGTGTAACTCTTCTACTATTGTTCATTTCTCATTGGATATAATTGAATATATAATCTAGTTGAAGTATAAGTTTAAAAAGTTTTTAAATTGTACTTGATATTGATTCACCCCCCTCTCAGTATCAACAGTTGGTTCTTGTATAAAAAGAAAAGGAAATAAATAAGAACTACAGAAGGAACTTGTGTGGTTGGTTCACCTTGTAGACAAAACCATCATAAGTAGTGTTCAATATTCTTCCAGTAGATAATTATTCCCATCATAAGTAGTGTTCAATATTCTTCCAGTAGACAAATAAGTATTCCCATCATAAGTATTCTATAGAGTCTCGATTTATTAATGCACCTTAGGGTTCTATTGAAATCCTGTAACAATTCAAGTCCGAATTCAGGTAAGAGTATAAACATGTTTACCTCAAAATAGAAACCCTTCACCCTTCAAAATTCATGTTGAATATAAAGATGTGTGTTCAAATTCATTGTAAAGTAAAAACCCTTTCTAATTCACTATGGGTATAAAGTTCCCTTTCACATTCATGGTGAAATATAAGTGATAATATTTCAAATTTACAACAACCCTTCTTCATTCAAATAAAATAAAGATTAAGAAAATAAAATATTTTTTATTTAATATGTAATTAAAATTTTATATTTATTATATTTTAATACTTTTAAATAAAAAAATTCATTTAAGACAATTATTTTTAATAATTAACAAAACTTCATTACAATGATCCACTTAAGCTAACCCACATAGTTAATTAACAAAATATTATTACATTAAAAAAATATTTAATATGTTTAATAAAATTATTATAAAATCTAAAAATATAAACTTTTTAAAAATATATATATTTTTAAAAAGTTGGTATTTGATTCTTCCACAAATGTTATTGGGATTTCCAAAAGCTCTCTTAACTAATGGTTGTGAATCCACTAAAGACCGCCGGTAAAAGTATGAATGAGTTACACTAAGGGGCCTAATTGAAATGGTGTAATGGTGTATTTTTTGAATGAATGAACTCATGAATTTTTTAAAAAGAAAAGTTACTCTAAAAACTAATCTACTTAGAGTAAAGCATTCAAATTAAACACGTATTGACATAAATTTAACCCAATACCCAGTAGCAACAACCTATTAAAATTACTTCTTAAACCTATTCAAATTTAAAATGAAGTTAAATTAAACCTATTTTTTCATAACTTTAAAATCTAAATAAATGAAAAGGATATAATGGATTCATTTTGGACAACATGTCATTTTAGCGTTTAGCTGGGACGCAAGTTCCCCTAGGGTTTCCACAATAAACATGTCAGGGAGTGCTCAGGCCTCTAAGGCTTGAACGATGGTTGAAGATTGTTTATCCTACCCCTAGGCCTACCCTGTCCTGTCCTAATTGGCTTTGTCACCCTTTTTTCCCCTCTACATTGCAACTACAAATGGTCATTTCCTACAGCCTTACCATCGTGGCTTGTTTATAGGGTAGATGGCACACAACCTCGATCTGTCCTGGGCTGACGAGGATGAGTTGTGGTCCAAGGATGGCTTCTTCCTTGATGACGAGGCTTATAAGCTCTTATATGATTGTTAGCGTCATATGATGACTCTACATAACATTCTGACTTCGACTGTAGCAGAATCTACCCCCATATCCCATCACCTTAATGCGGATTTTATCACCTTTACTCCATATTTAATTTCCCAGCCAAAAGTTTGACAAGTGCCTTCTCTTCCTCCTAGATCTCGTCCACCTGGCATCCTTCACGTGCATGTCACGAGACCTCCAACTCTTTGTTCCCTTAGTGCTTTCATCGAAGTGGTTAACGCCATTCATTACCCCACTCAATACCCTTTACCCTCCTATGGTTCCTCCCTGTCATCTTCTGCTCCCCAATGCTCTCGCTTTCACTGTAATGGTGTTGTTCGAAACCGCTCCATCGGTGATTCTTCTCGATTAAACAGGAAAACAAAATGTTGGAAGACCAAGGTATATAAGCCTAGCTCCATTCTTGGTTGTGATATCTCATTGGACAGAGTGTTAGGCCTCACGAAGAAATCTCTCGTTGGAAAGTTTTTTTACGCTGGGATGAGTATGCGCCAGCTATCCAAATGGATGTTATCCTACTGGAAACCTATTCTTGGATATTGTCCCCGGTTCATTCTACTTTCTATCCACTGGTTGGGGTTCCACTTTCTCTCTGAAAGTGACCTTCTGCGCATTCTGAATTTGCCTTGGATTTTTGGAAAAGGAGTGCTTATGCTGAAAATATGGCACCCGGGCTTCAACCCCCTTCTGGAAAATTTTAGGAAAAGAAGCTTATGTATGCTCTTACCAGACTTTCCTTTGGACTACTGGTCCATCCGGGTTTTCAAATAGATAGCAAATTCAGTTGGTAAGTTTACTTATTTTGGTGAACTGGCACTCTGAAAACATAATAAGATATTATCTTGGCTCCTGGTTTAATTGGATCTGGACAGAGGCCTTTCGGAATCAATTGATATCACCATCGGGGATGACCACTTCCTACAAACAGTCAAATTTTGGAAGGAGACTTTCTAATGCCATGCCTGTTGGAAAACAGGGCATCTTAGGACAAGTTGTCCCACTTCCATGGGTCTCTCTCAGAGCTTCAACCCCTCGGTGACAGTTTGTGCCTCCACAAAAGCTTTGGAAGTGGGCCCTCTCGGCAGCGGCTCCTTTTTAGCTAATATGTGCCTTTTATTTCCCTCTTTTTTCAATAAGCTCTCCTCGGCCGAATTAGATTACCCGAAGAGTAATGATAATTGGGTACTCGATATTTTTGGAGAATATTAGGGAATATTCATGAAAAATCTTGAGAAACATGAAGGATTTTGTGCTCTGTAGCCCTCGCGATGTGACTTACTTAGACCTGAAGCTTTTCAGTCTTCCTCCCCTCCCGATGTTGATCCACTGGAAGTTACATCGCTCTCTATTTCGGAGCTTGTTAGGAACCTTTCTAGCAGATCTTGTCCTTTAAAGATTGTCTTTGCTTCGGATGATCCCCTCCTTAATTTTTCTTCCCTAGTTTCCTTAACCCTTGAAGATCCTACTGTTTTTTCTCCCACTCACATTCCTAAATCTGTTGACACATTGGAACCCAAACCTTTAGCAGTCTCTAACCTTTCTACTATTTTCCCCTCTGCTTCTCTTCATTCGAACGTCACTATTCAGAAAAAAATCAGAGCTCGAATCCCTAAGATTCCTCCTGGTGCAACGGAGGGAGGTTTAGCATCATTTAATGATCTTGTTTTACTTCCTTCATATTTCTCATTGCCCTCCAACCACCCTGCTTCCTTGGAACTCGTTTTTGTTTTGTCCACCTGTTCCACCCTTAGAGCAGGCCAACCGATTCCCCAGGTTTCCTTATGATCATTTTATCACTAAATATCTGTGGGTTTGGAGGACCACATAAAATTGCCTCCATAAAAGTGCTTTTTCCCCAAATTAACCCTGACATCATCTTTATTCAAGAAACTTTAGTAAGCATTGACAAGGCTATCAATCTCTTCTTACAATGTGTTCCCTCCTGGAATGTTGTGGCATTGGACCCTTTTAGACGATCCGGAGGTTTGTTGAGTGGATGGAATCCATCCTTTACTGAGATTACTTCACTTGACACCCTTGCAGGTGTCTATCTGGAAGGAAGGACTAAACAGTCAGTGGATTTGGTTAAAATGTTGAATTGTTATGCTCCCTATAAGGATAGGGAATTATTTTGGACCCCTATTTTACAGTTTGGTTTATTGAGTGAAGAAGGCATAATAGTTGGCGGTGATCTAAATTTCACACTATCAACGAGGGAGGTTTGGGAGGCTTCTTCCAGAATAGATCCACTCTTAGACTTCTTTACAAGTCTCATGCATACATCTGGGTTGGTTGATGTTCAGCCATCTAAAATTACACCCACTTGGTGGAATGGCAGAGCTGGAGCGGATTAGTATAGCGAAGAGGTTGGATCATTTCCTACTTGATGAATCACTACTCAACTGCAACTACAAGGCAATATCATGGGTAATCAACTCTACCTTTTCAGACCATAACCTGATCTGCCTCCAACTGGACTCTTATGCTCATAAATATTCACTGCCTTTCAAATTCAATGCAACATGGATCAATGATCAAGACTTCACTCTCCTCATCAAAAAATCGTGTAATTATATGAGTCAATGGACAGATTCCTCCATTATTCAATTATTGTGTTCAAAATTAAAGAACTTGAAAAGAGCAGTGATACGTTGGCAGAGAGATAAGAAAGTTCAATTACACTCAGAAATGCTTCAAATTGATTCCAAGATAGCTTAAATCTTTGATAAGTGTCTGTCATAGATCTTTGATCAAGTTGATCTAGATATTCTTAAAATTCTGAAACAACAAAAAGAAAAGATCCTGGCTATTGAAGAAAATACTTGGCGTCTAAAGAGCAGAGCCATTTGGCTAAACAATGGAGATAAAAATACTAAGTTTTTCCATAAATATGCCAATATGAGAAGGACACAAAATACAATCTGGGATATTGAAGATGAGTCAGGTGCCCTTCACACATCAAATTCAGATATAAAAAAGATTTCTCTTGATCATTTCAAAACACAATACAGTGTCATCGAGGTCGAGGATACACGATGCTAGCTCAAGGTACTTGAACAGCTTCCAAAAATTTTTAGCATCTCTGATTGTGAAGAGATCGGTAAAGTTGTTACAATTGATGAAGTTAGAGAAATAATTTACAAAATGCCTAAGGACAAAAGTCCAGGCCCTGATGGCTGGACACAAGAACTATTTCAATCCTTTTTCGAGATTTTGGGGAAGGATCTTCACTTGGTTGTCGAAGAATCCAGAGTCTTTGGATATATTCTGGGTTCACTTAATGCCACCTTCTTCGCGCTTATTCCCAAAGTTAATAAGCCGAGAAATTTTCATTACTTTAGGCCAATCGCACTCTGTAACTTTGTAAAAAAAGTTATTTCCAAGATTATTGTTTCAAAGATTAAAGCAAAGTTAATAGATTGTATTTCACATGAACAATTTGGCTTCTTAAAGGACTGGTTAATTTTCGATGTTGTTGGCATAGCTCAAGAATGCTTACACTCAGCCAAGATAAAGAAACTTAGTACTATTATCCTCAAGCTGGATTTAAAAAACGATTATGATAAGGTAAGCTGGAAATTTCTCAGATTGTTGTTACATCATATTGGATTAAATTAGGAGATCTCCTAGTGGATCATGGCCTATATTTCCACAGTTAATACAGCAGTTTTAATAAACGGCTCCCCAACAGATAATTTCTGAAGCCATAGGGATCTACGAAAGGGTTGTCCCCTCTCTCCTCTACTGTTTCTTCTCGTTGTAGAATGTCTTAGTAGATTATTGAGGAAAGTTGTTGAAGAAGGATCCTTTCACGGTCTTAAAGTTTCCTCCACCAACTTTGTGACACATCTTCTATTTGTATATAATGTCTTAATCCTAGGGAACGGGGAACTTAAAGACTGGATGGAATTTAAATCAATTTTAACAATGTTTTGTACAGCATCATGTATGGAGGTTAATTGTCATAAATCTGTTTTTTTAGCACAAAATATTGATTCCAGTCTTAAATAAAGATTAATTACAAAATTCAACATTCCGTTCATTAACCTGGAGGAGGGCATGAAATATTTAGGTTTTTGTTTAAAACCTAATGGATACAGAATAGTAGACTGGAATTGGTTGATTAATAAGGTTGTTAAAAGAATAAGCAACTGGACATTTCGATGGCTCTCACTAGGTGGAAGATTGGTTTTAGTCAAAGTTGTACTACAAAGTATTCATGTGTATTGGTTGAGTTTAGTGAAGGTACCTACCTCTATTATACACAAAATTAAACAACTTATGGCAATTTTTTATGGAGAGGAGCAAAAAAAACAACTGGTTTTCATTTATCCAAGTGGCAATCCATTGCATCTCCCAAAGAATCAGGTGGATGGGGTATAAGAAATATTTATTGGCTTGCCAAATCATTAGCTACAAAATCTTGTTGGAGGGGGATTTTTGGAAATAGTCTATGGAGTCAAATTCTTAAAGGGAAATATATAAAAGGAGTCGACTTGACTTCTTGGATAAGGAAAGATAACTTCAAGTATCCAAATGCCTCCAATTTCTGGAAAAATATTATGAGCTCTTTTCACATCATTAAGCAGTGGATAGCCTGGAAAATAGGGAATGGAAAACAAGTTATTCTCGGGAAGGATCCCTTCATTGGAGATAATTCTTCTTTTAAGTTGTCTCTTCCTCTAATCCAGTTCCTCAATAATAAGGGCATATATTCCATTGCACAAGCAATTGATCCAAACAATCTCAACACTTCACAGTATTAGTTAAATTCCAATCAACTTAATTTAACTGGAGATCTCTCAAATGAATGGAACAACTACATTACAATGTTGAAAAATATTGGAGTTTCACTTAATCAATCTAATGATAAACTTGTGTGGTCATGGAACAGGGCATGTGGATCAGTTTCAGTTGACTTAGCATATCAGTGCATTGCCATTAATTCTCATAATGGTGATTATAAATGGTGTTTTAAATCTATCCGGAAAGTTAGTATACCAAGCAAAATTATATGTTTCATGTGGTTATGCTTAAAAGACAGTATCCTCACTGAAGAAAATTATAAGAAAAGGGGAGGCATTGGACCTGTTGTTTGCAATTTATGTCTCCAAGCCGATGCGACAATAGAACATTTGCTAATACATTGTGAAGTTACACAAAACATATGGAAAGAAATTCTAAAATCCCTTAATTTCTCAGATACATGGATGTTGTCTACACTTGAAAGAAATTTATTGCATTGGTTTATAAAATATCCAAGATTGAGATGTATACCCTTTCTCGTTAGTTGGAGAATATGGAAGTGCACGAATAAAATTCTGTTTGAAAATTTCCTAAGAGAGGACTCCATAACTATCTCCAAAATTCTACTTGATATTAAAGAATTAAAAGGCACTGGAGAAGTGGACAAAGTGGATTCTATACTAAACCCAATTTTCTTTGATGAGAAGCCGATATGGTTCTTTTATGGTGCAACAGTGAATGACAACTATGGAGCTGGTATTTACATAAAATTAAGTACACAACATGTTTATAAAGCTTATTTTGCAGGAGGAAATGGTAATAACATGAAGGCAAAAATTTTGGGACTTTGGGGACTTCTTCTTTTTGCACAGAGACTATCCATTAGAAATTTGATGGCAACTAGTGATTCCAAAGTCACTATTGACTGGATTAATGATTGCTCAAAGTTGACTCTGATGTATCTACTCAGTTGGAAAGATCAAATTAAAATATTAAAGGAAATTTTTGAAGGAATTCAATTCATGCATATCCATAGAGAATTCAACACAGTGGCAGATCAACTATCCAAAAAAGCTTATGCATATCCATAAATAATTCAACACAGTGGTAGATCAACTATCCAAAAAATCTTTGGACAACCCCCTTATGAGGAGATCATCAAAGAAAGTGTTGTGAACATGAATATTTTATGTAAATCAATTGACAGTTGTCAATAGCAACTATATAGAAAATGTTCAAGCTTAAGATTTTGAGGAGATATTAGATATTATGATTATTGAAATTGAAATCTAATTTAAATATATGAGTGAAATGAGATTTTTAATATAAAATTATTAAAAAATAATATATTTTATTTTATCTAATAATTATAATTAAAAAATAATATAAATTATTTTATTTAATAATTATATTAAATTATAAAAATTTAAAATATATTAAATATCATTGGACCAATTTATTTTTACCTCGGTAGGAGGGATGTGTTTATTTTTCATGGATTTATACTAGTTAATAATCAATTAATATGAATTATTTTTAGGTCCATAGACTTATTTCTCCTAAACAATATTAAATAAATAAAATTAAAAATATATATATGGAAGTTTTATCTCAAAAATATTTACACCTCAAGAGATTTGATTCTTTTCTATCTTTTATAGAACCATATATAATCAATTAATATGAATTATTTTAATAAAAAAAAATTATAAATTTATATATTTTAAAAATATAAAAAATTAAATAAATATATATTAAATCTTTAAAAATATCAAATAAATATAAATATAGAATTAAACTAATGATAAATACCAAATATTTAACTGTCTTTTTTCAAAACATCAAACAACCTACACAATAATTAAACAAAAACATTTTAAACAACTTAAATTTTAATTTCTAAAATATATAGAGAAAGATATTTATGTGTGCATAGGATGACTGTGCTTTTATGTATGCATGAGGATGAGTGGAGTGATCACTCTATAACATTTCATAACTTTTATTTATTTTATAATCTTATGCACAGTTTATGGAAAAAAAAAACTAAAACAACAGAGCTTAAATTCAATTTCTAAAATATATTTAAAAAATACCAAAAATAGATATGACCAAAATTGCACTGCAGTATATTTTGTTTTCTGATCACATTTGCCAGTGCCAGATTTATTTACATCATGTATTTCCAAAGGCAATAAAAAACTAGCTACAATTTTTTCATTGAAATTAAGGAATTACCAAGGCGAATAGTCTTAAAACATAAAAACAATTTTCTTCATAAAAGCTCGAGCTGCACAGCCATAAAATCAACCTGAGTGCTTCCCTGAGAAATATATATATTCCTGAAACAAACGGGCCGTTGGATTTAGGGTCAATAGCCATCCGATTAAAAAAGCATCGTCTGCACAAATATTCCCAAACAATATAAATGCAGAAATCTGTAAAACCCCAGCAGTATCCATTTCTGTATCAATACTTTGAAAAAGCTAGAATAGGACAATGTCAGAACCTTACCCTAAATCATTGATTTCTCGGTTTCACAGCCTTCTTATCCCGTCGTTGGAAACAGCAGGGTAGACAGTGGTTCATGTCTTCTGTCGAATTTCGGCGTGGAGATGGCTGCTGCTGATGAAGATAATCCCAGCTAGCTCCTCCTAAGACCGGATTAAGCTCTCTCCAATTTACATTTAGCTCCTCATCTCCAGGCCCTGAATTTTTCTTCTTCTGCTGCGCTTTGCTAGTTAAATCTGACCGAGCATTATAACCTCCATCAGCTACTCCATGGTACTCAGATTTTCTTGCAGTTTTCAAACGTAAAAGCTCAGATCTGAGAGCTTCGATTTCCAAAGTGATGGCCTCCAAAGAGAAGAACGATTCCTGTGATTCGTTCCCTTCACTTTCATTATCGGATTCCTTGTGTACGTTGACGCCCTCCTGAACCTTTTCCATTCCGTAGTTTTTGTGATGCGTGGTACTTCTATTACCCAGTCAGAAGACAAAGGAGAAGTATTATATTTATACGTCAACACAAGGAACCGCAGTGATCAATTTGAACCTTTTCCATTCCTCCCTTCTCTATATTTTTTTTTTGGAATTTGAACTGCTTAAATTAAGGGCTCAGTCATCCAGGCAGGGCCTCATTGACTACGTATCCCATCTTTATGGTTTATAATGTCCATAACCAGGCTAGTTTTTGGGCATATACAAAAACCCTTCATAATGGGATGGTCAAAGTTAGACTATTTTCCCAGACGTGTTTAACTTGAATTCAGTAACCTAGAAACTTGTTCTTGCTGTAATGATCTTCTCATAAATTCATGGCTATTTTGGGAGTTTTCTTAGCTGTTCAAGATGTGTTTCCTGCTGGATGAGTGCCCTTCTTTATTTATGTTGTAAATGGGTATTCGATTTCGGTGTTCTTCTTCATTTGCGCTGTCAAAGGGTGTTTAATCATTATGGTTTGTCAGTTTCTATATGGTCTGGTCACCCCGAAAAACACTTTTTGGCCTGGATTAATTATTAAGGTTATTGTTCTACATTATGAGGGAATAATTTAATATGATTAATATGTATATATAGAATATGAAAAAAAAATTATTAAAATAATTTATAATATTATAAAAATATATAATTTATAACCAAAAAAAATTAAATAAGTTTTTAAATATATAAAATCTAATACCAAATTTGTATAAACTTCATAAATACTTTTTGATATATTTAACTCGAAAAAAATATAAACTTGGTTAAACTGAACTGATTTTTTTTAACAAATACAAGAAGATCAGTGAGTATTATGGATTATACTTTAAGCATATTGTATATGTATTCTTACTTAATAATGGATCATGTATATGCTTTTAAGCAGGTTCCCTGTTCGAACTTCCGAGTGCATTAACGAAGAATAGCATGGCTGGCAGCCCAATCAGTGGAAGACCTTCAAACAATTGAAGGTCTCTGCTCGGGTAAGATCCTCTTTATTAACCACCTATTTAAGCGGTGGACTCATATCCTATTGAATAGCCCGTTTACTCAGTTGACAAAGTCTCAGAACCAGTAAAGGCAGAGGCTAGGGAACAACCACTTAGGTCACTTTGGTTACACACACAGCTATCGCCCACACACAATATTTCGCAAATGCAGCTAATTGTGTCGATGCAGCTTAGCGAGACTGCCTCTACTCGGTCATCCAACTATGCTCCCCTTAATCCCTCTATCGGTTCAACTCCTTCTGCTGGGCGGTAGCTCTCCTTCGGATGCGAAAGCAAAGCTGCGACTTCACCCTTTAGCCACCACTCGTTGGATCAGTCCCGGAAACTCGAAGACAACCCAAGGATTGGAAAAAGCTGTTAAAACAATTCTGTAAGAACTTTGGATTAATTGGTGAGACTCTGGAAACAACAACAGTCTTGCAGATCATTAAGCATATGCTATATGAATTGTGGAACGTACATGTCCCTGTCTTCTGTCCCTGCCACAAGACACGGGATGTTTTACTGGAGACCAAGGGACAGTCTTTTCATTTCTTATATTTCTTATAAATGGATTACTTGCAGATTTTTAATATTAATTATTTTGATTGATATTATAGTTTTTTAATATTAAATAAGTTTGAAATAAAAGTTGACATTATATATTATGTACTTAATGATAGCTTTTTCATTACTTCAAACTAAAAAGATACATGTCACAAATAAATACAAGAGCAATGCAATTATTATTAAACTTGAACAACTAAAAGGTATTGATATGAAAAATATAACATTAGAAGGTATTTGCTAAAAGATTAGGTTGGATTAGGGTTAGAATTTTCCAATAAGGTTCTTATGAGGTTCCGTTTTAGGTTCTGCTATATATATTGAACCCTAATCAGATCTCATATCAAATTTCAATAAAATTTTCCTTTAAATTTGTCTTAAATCCATTTAAGGTTGGGCATTAGGCTCTGCTAGCCTTGAGGTTAGTCGAATTTAAAACCTCAAGCTTTAGGTTCTGTGATTTAGGGTATTTGTATGAAGAAATCAACACTGAAAGGTACTTGTATGAAGAAATGGATATTAAAGTTAATTATAAAATAAACATTTTATGAAATTATGTACAATTTTTTTTTCCTTTGTTTCTATTTCACGAAGAAAAGATTAAAGGGATTCTTTTGGAAAATTTTTTGTATTTTTTGTGATTTTTTTAACAAAAATAAATTAGATGTAGCAATTCACAATATAGCTAAATTAAACAATGGATAATCAAAAATCCATTATTATGCTTTATAAACTCTTGTACATTCAAATTTTACTATAAAATTGTAAATGTCTAAAGCTTAATAAAAGTATAGTATTCTAGATGGCCATTTTTGAACATGGAAATCTATATTTACATTGATATTCATATAAATTTCAAATGTGTTATTAATTTATTAATTTTCTCATTTATAAAATAAAGGGATTTGGGCAAAGTCCAATTGTTTATTAGTGTTCAATATGTTTTTGGGCTAAATCTAGTTGGGTATTAGTGTTCAAATATCAAAAGGAACTATTTTCAAAGATGAAGATAATATGTTGTTTTTTAATTTCTCAAAGGTTAAAAATGAAAAACTATTGCTAAAGGTTAAAAATGATAATAACATGCATTCCATAGCCAAAACAATTATTCACTTAAATCTAATTTCAATATCCTCTTCATTTTTTCAAATGCAAATTGGAAATTTAGTATGGAATCAATTTCACCATGTAATAAAGTTAAAGAGAATAATAATTAATAAATGGTCTAATTTCAATATCCTCTTCTTTTTAAGGAATCAATTTCACCATATAATAAAGTTAAAGAAATAATAACTAATAAATGATTTGATTTTTTTGAATATTAAATTTATTTTTATTTTTTTCATATTATAATAATATTGTTCAACATAATGTATTTTTTTTTATTTCAATAAAAAAATTAAAATGTTTTTAAAATTACATTTTTAATTTAACTTTATTTAAATTTCTTTATTAGATTAATAAAAAACTTAACAAAACTTAAAAAATACATTCAAATATAAACATGCAAATTGAACAAGTATATGATTCATACACATAACTCCTTGTAAAATCATTGATGAAAAAAC
>ML788374.1:217801-244438 GCA_009831015.1 Picea engelmannii
TGTAGAAAGGAAAATAGAATGGACGACCCTTGGTATGATAAAGAGTGTAATATTTCTAGAAGATCCATTAGGGATGCTTCTAATGAGTCCCTAAAATATCACAAATAAATAGGTACAAAGCCCTAATTAAAAGAAGAAGAAAAAAAGCAATATTATATAAATAGAAAGTAGAAGAAGCCTTTACACCTCTCTAAGCTTGATCCTAAGAAATTTTGGAGGTAGATTATAATTCGTAAAACTAAAGAAAACATATGATTTCCTTCTGGGATTGGAACTCCTAACTTAAAAATATTTATGAATCCCTCGATGTCATGGACAAAATTCAAACTGTTTTTATAAAGTAAGAAGTTTTTTCTTTCGAAGACATAGAGTTTGGGGTTAAATGGGAGTGTGTGAAGTTGATGGACAAAAAAGTGTCAATGGGGTGTGTTATCCCCATTTTCTATGGATAACTAAGGAGATGATGTCTTGAGGCCCTAAGGTTGCAGACATGGAGTACCGAGAGATAGATGAATGACAACGTCCACATGCACAAACATAGACCCCACTTCACCACTGCACATTTCCTGGATTCATGACGATGGCATCAACCACATTAGCTTGCTTCTAGAAGACGATGGGTCTTGCTCCATGATGTACAAGTCAGGTATTGTGGTAAGGATCACTTTGATATTTGAGGCATTTGAGTATGTTTCATTTAAAGCTACTTTTGATTGTAGAACGTTTGCTTGGAAATTATGCTATTTTCCCTGTTTCACCTTGGTGGTTGACATTGTGCCCTAGTAGGTGGTCACCCTTAAGGATGGGTTTGCTATTGGGAGGTCTCCTTGATGAGTCATCATGCCATTCATGATCATACTTACCATTTTTCACACTTCACCCCTTTTTTGTCTCCTTATATTTTGGGATTTTTGGATGTACTGACCCAAGAAGGGATTATACCTCATTTCATGGGAAGAAGGGGTTGAAGGCCCAGAGGTTTGTAGCTGGAAAAAGATAAAATCCAATCATAAACCTTCTATATGCTCTCCTAGGGATATCGAGGATAATGAAATGTCTCTCATAAGAAACTAATGGGACCCGTGAAAAATAACAATATAAAAATGCCAACCAAGGTAGAGCTTGTGTGGGAAATATTTTTCATGCTTGGGTAGAAGTTCCACACATTGTCTTCAACTTGGGGAAGCATAGTGTGACCAGGGTAGAGTCAAGGTGGGCAATGTTTTTCATGCTTAGGTATAAGTCCCACCTTGGATTCAACCTGGAAACATTCTAAATAATTAATGGCAATAAATGGGCTTGGAAAAAGGATGCATTGAAAATGAAGGTGCAACAAACCCTCTACAAAGGCACCCATAAATGATATAATACTAACCCTTGTATGTCATGAACCCCATGCCAAAGAATTCTTACCCCCATCCACTTCATCTTCTCCACATGACTTAGAGAGGCCTCCACCTAGGAAACACTCCTTGACTTAAGGACCCATACCTAAACTTGGCAAATTGCATAGGGTCTTTAAGCACTTGTTTAATTTGATTAGGTATTTTTTGATGTACATGCTTAGATGGCTCTTATGTTAAAAGTGATTTTAATTTCCATGATGCTTTAACTTGCGATCCTTGGAGGACGCACTTGTCTGTCTTTGCAGGACCTTGTTGGTGGACATTTTGGAGGAATGAGCCCAGCCTGGACCTTCATTGGGGAAGGAAGCCCGCCGATTGGATACCATGGCCCAAAACTTGGGGCAATAAAGAAGATGAGTTGTAATGTCCCCACTTTGGGACATCATCACAATGCAGAGGTTTATGATGACCAGAGTAGCCAGATGGATGTTATAGCGAGTACAGGCTTATTGAGAGGCATTGTGGGGTCTAGCTTGCATTGCTAATCATATTTCATCACTATGAGTCATTGCATGAGGTTGGCTTTGGTTTCGTTGCATTCCAACGATTTCCATGATTTTGACTATTTTGGGATATAAGTCAATTAAATTCACTAAAGAGGTCATTTTGGGCACATTACTTGGAGGAACCTCTCAGTGTAATATCTCATTGGAATCAGGAGGAGCAACACTACAGGATGGGATACTGAGAAGTGACTTTCAGTGGCCAGGGAAGCCACAAGGAGAGATAAGGTGTTTTTCAGAGGTAAAAAGGTTAATTAATTAATTAAAGTGATTTAATTAATTAATTAATTAATTATTAATAAAATGAAATTCGCTTTGGAGGGACAAGGTGAGCCAAAAATTATAAAGGAAAGGCAAGGGCCTCAACTCATTCATTCATGGATGATCATATTTTGATATCTAGCTTCTAGCTAATGAGCCCAGCATTGGGGGTTTTGAGGGTTTTGACTTAACAAACCCTAGAGGACGATTCGATGGTGAAATATTCCACCTAGCTTGTCCCAAGATTGGTCTCAGAGATGCAATACTCTCCCACACCATTCTAGCTCAGTTCTACATCAGTGCAAGAGGGTTCTACACTAGCCACAGGCATAGGAAGAGAAGGAGGGCGCACCATTAGGGGTTTCCAGCAATGAGGGCGCACCATTCTTGGAGAGAGATTCATTGTAGGTGATTGGCAAGGCTTTTGGAGATTCTATCACGTGGGTTTTCATTGCAGGGCCTTGGACATCAGATCTAGTCCATTCATGAAGAGTTTCAGGTGCCATTTGACTTATTAGATGCATGGGATGAATTGGAGGAGAGGAGCAAACTTCAGAAAGTGGTTTCAGTCATTTGCTAGTTCAGATCTTCACCATTTCGCTTGGGACTTCACCAGGGAGATAACCAAGCCCCTATCTATCATTCTAGAGGATTTGTGGAGCATTTGGAGGCATCTAGGAGTGAGGCCGATCTATCTAGGGTTTCAGGCATCCAGGGGGGCACACCATATCTTGGAGGAGGTTCAGATCCATAGGGTTTGAGAGAGATATTGGAGATTCGGACACCTGGGTTGTTCTTGCCATCACCCTATCTATTGTTTGGCATTGTTCTTGAGGTGATTGGACACATTTGGTAGTAGGGCCGAATTGTTGAGGAGCTTCAGCATTCCAGCAGGACGTGGCATCTTCCAGTGGGGGTTTGACACTTCATACGGCCCAGATCTATCTTGGCATTGGTCTTTATCTCTTATCCAGCCTTTGGAGGCTTGTGGCATCTTCCATTAGAGCATTTTGTAGCAGCTCCTATTATATTGTATTGTTTATCTTCCTAGCCATCTGTTGAACATTCCAGATCGGCCTCACATTGTAGCAGGTTTCTTTATTTCATGAATAAAAGCATATTTGAGATGTTTTGGCTTGTCTATCATATTGTATATGGTTTAGGTATGTTCCTTGATTGTATCTTCTTGTTTATTGTTGCAAAACACATATAAACACATCAGTAAAACCCTAAGGCCGAAATCAAGAGGCCATCCTGCAAGTAAACACATGTAAACAAGTAGATCAACAAAGTGTTTGACAAAATACCACAACCAGAAAAGTTTAAAAAGACACCGTAACTATGATGGTCCTGGCATAATGGCTTGGGATCATTAAAGTGGTATCAGAGCTTAAATCTTGCCAAACCTGAGGGATCTCTCATAGGGGTAAATGGATAGTTGGGAATAAATGGATAAGATATCCTTTGAGATGGCATGCTTGGAGATAATGTATTCCGGCCTTAGCAAGGAAAATAAGGCTCTCATAACCTTTCCTCATTATGTAGCCTTTAGAAAGCCTGGTTGGAGCAAATGGGATATTTTACATGGGATCATCATAGCAGATAAAAAGAAAAAATAAGCAGATAGATGGATGGAAGAACAGAGAAACCCCACGCCTAGTAGGATCACGCAACCTTGCTACAGTTGCAAGGGGTCATGGGAACCAGATCATAGGTGCAGGGGTAACGACCAGAAGCATACTATTGAGGCACATTATGACAGTGATGATGAGATGTGTGAGGATGGAGCGATAGATGATGATTTAGGACAGTCTGATGATGATAGTAACTCTTGCACAGAGGCTAGTGATAGTGACTCTTGCACAGAGGCTAGTGATAGTGACTCTTGCACAGAGGCTGGTGATTCTGACACGCTTGAGGAGGATAGTGACCCTTGCACATTGGAGGAACAGTTGGATGGACAAGACGATAGCACCAGTGTCTCAGAAGACATATCACATACCATTGATGACCTTACGCCCCAGCAGAGGGGTGACACTAGTGAGGACTCACACGTGTTAGCACCTACAAATGACCAGCCTCCTATGATGGTCATGACGCATATGTCATCCTTCTAGACACCCCTGATAGCCACGTCACATGAGGAGGTCAGTGGCATGTCAGATAGGGTTGATGATCTTTGTGTGAGGGATGCACACCACAGACATGTAGATCCACCAATCCAGAAGGAGATACAGGGAGTACAGACAAGGGACCTTACACATACAGATCAGACAAAGGAGATTGAGTCATAGTTTTTGGAGACTCCATTAGTTGAGAAGATTGTGGATGCTAACAGGTTGATGGAGCACTTACTTCTAGGATCGACATGCATGGATGAGGATGCACTCTTTAGCATTCAGGATGACCATAACACATATTTGGATACATCTGTATGGGATCCAAGCGCAGATGATAGTAGCAGGTTGAGTGCACGGGAGGATACCGCTGCTCATACTAGATACAGTATGATTCATAGGGAGCTAGCAGTTGAGAATGATGTGCAGTCACATATGAGCAGACCCAGTAGCACCATAGACAGTGGGCAGTTCAGCATGTTATCTTATGCAGAGAGTGTCTCTGGGGACTCCAGAGTTGACACTAGCAGGACTGACACTAGCAGTGAGGGATATGAGGTGGCACCTCAGCATGACCATGATCAGGAGTCACACCACTTAGCATCATAGTTGAGAGTTAGTGAGTCTATGATCATGGAAGCCACTAGACGTATGGATGACATGCATGCATTATTGGCAGATTACTGTTGGAGAGCATCAGTGGCACATGGTAGTTCAGATGAGGGATTTTCCATTGAGGACTTTCATACTCTCAGGGAGAGAGTATCGATGATGAGGATCGACTACCAGCAGTTATTGACTGACAGGGACTACCTATTGAGGTTTGGTGAGATTCATCATGAGGATCTGAGGGAGAATGAGCTGGAGGTAGACAGACTTACTCAAGAGTCGGAGAGCACTCAAGGATTCTTGAGAGGCACACAGACAACCCTTCAAGAATCGGAGTCTAGGTCAGACGAGCCTCTTGAGGAGATTCGTCAGAGATCCACTCCATCTGTCTTAGTGGACATTCAGATGTATCAGTCAGTCACGTTGATAGAGGATGTTAGTGATCTGGCATAGGAGCACCAATTGATGGAGTACACTTCCATTTGTGTTCCGAGAGTGGTTGACGTCCATGTAGAGGTTGATCCAGCAATATTCCCAGGATCGATGATGCAACATGAGTCTACAGGAGATGAAATGAGTATGCCGGAGCATATAGTGATTAGTGATAGCTCACAGGTACATGCCGAGATGTATGGTGGGATTCAGAGGGTTGTACTGCTTTGAAGGGAGGAGACACACTTAGGGGAGCATGCAAAGGCCACTCCTTTGCAGCAGCATATGGTTATGAGATATCACCTTCACCATTTCAACAATTGCGTGGGTGATGGGAGATGGAGATTGGTTTACCAGCAGTTGGAGGAGTTACTTCTGGTTGTACCTTATGATTGGGGTTTAGTGAGGGCTACAGGCGAGCAGTTATCAGGGGTACAAGTAGACGTGCTCTTGGTCGAGTCCTTGGGGTTGATCGAGGGAGGTGTTATTTTTCAGCCCTACAGTCAGCTACAGATGTCTCTGTTACCTTTTCCTGACACTTTTATCATGGACAGCAGCATGAGGAGAGATAGACAGTGGCAGAGGGCATGGGGAGTGCCTAGGTCGAGGCTATCTAACATGAGTATCTTTACGGCATCCAGCCAGATAGAGATGGACCGTCATAGGCAGCCAGTTGAGACTTGGTGTGTGATAGAGAGCATCATGGGCCAGATGATAGTAGATGAGCACAGAGGGTTTCTGACAGTGATCAATCTCACACAGGAGCAGTTAGAGGGGATTGGAAGTGATAAACTTCCAAGTTTACCATGGGATCTGGGAGTCCATTTTGTTAGCAGGATGTTCCTGTTGACCCAGGTTGCACTAGAGAGCCACACACTCCACCTTGGTTTGGTTTGGAGTGGGCCTGCAGGTACTTGTCCTATGGTGCAAGACCTTTTCTTCCACTTGATCATCATGATAGGGCATGGAGATTTTTGGACAGGTACTTCTTCTACAGAGGTATCTTCATTGATACAGTTTATGGACAACAGGTCCAATGGTCACGGGCATTTCAGTTGGAGGATCCAGGAGAGGAGGGTTCATGATGTATGCAGGGGGCAAATAATCATGGTCAGAGTAGTACAGGGCTAGCAGGGGGATCTTCGACAGAGGTTAGCATGGGACCCAGGGATTGTAGGATTGAGCATTTCACTGACTTATAAGGGAGAGTGTACCATTGCAGGGGAAATTTATTCTAACTTTCCATTGATATTCAGTGTTGAGAGGAGCACATCGCTTGCGGTTGTCTCACGGAGGTCTTGCAGCACCTCATTCGGGCATCAGCATGAGCAGTTGTTGGAGGCCGTATGGATCTTGGTAGAGACTTGGAGGATGGATTCATTTCGAGATGAGGCCATGTGTCATATGCAAGAGACTCCCGGAGTTGGTATATTTCAAGGTTATACTTCCCAGGGGCTAGCAGTTCATGACTTGACATGGGACCCAGGGGGCAGAGTGTATGGGTGTTCATCCTTGGATGGGTTCTACTGTGTATCCCACAGGTGGACATGGGATCCTGGTATTTTATTTGAGTGGATTTGGTTATTTCTTGAGGACAAGCAATTTTCTAGCAAGGAGGATTGTAATGTCCCCACTTTGGGACATCAACACAGTGCAGAGGTTTATGATGACCAGAGTAGCCAGATGGATGTTATAGCGAGTACAGGGTTATTGAGAGGCATTGTGGGGTCCAACTTGCATTTCTCATCATATTTAATCATTATGAGCCATTCCACACAGGTTGGCTTTGGTTCCGTTGCATTCTGACGATTTCCATGATTTTGACTATTTTTGGGCTATAAGTTAATTAAATTCATTGAAGAGGTCATTTTGGGCACATTACTTGGAGGAACCTCTCAGTGTAATATCTCATTGGAATCGGGAGGAGAAACACTATAGGATGGGATAGTGAGAAGTGAATTTCAGTTGCCAGGGAAGCCACAAGGAGAGATAAGGTGTTTTTCAGAGGTTAAAAAGTTAATTAATTAATTAAACTGATTTAATTAATTAATTAATTATTAATAAAATGAAATTCACTTTGAAGGGACAAGGTGAGCCAAAAAGTATAAAGGAAAGTCAAGCGCCTCTACTCATTCATTCATGGATGATCATATTTTGATATCTGGCTTCTAGCTAGTGAGCCCAGCATTGGGAGTTTTGAGGGTTTTGACTTAACAAACCCTAGAGGATGATTCGGTGGTGAAAGATTCCACCTAGCTTGTCCCAAGCTTGGTCTCGGAGATGCAATACTCTCCCACGCCATTCTAGTTCGATTCTACATCAGTGCAGGAGGGTTTTACACTAGCCATAGGCACAGGAAGAGAAGGAGGGCACACCATTTGGGGTTTCCAGCAAGGGGGGTGCACCATTCTTAGAGAGAGATTCATTGCAGGTGATTGGCAGGGATTTTGGAGATTCTATCACCTGGGTTTTCATTGCAGGGCCTTGGACATCAGATATAGTCCATTCAGGAAGAGTTTCAGGTGCCATTTGATTTATTAGATGCATGGGATGAATTGGAGGAGAGGAGCAAAGTTCAGAAAGTGGTTTCAGTCATTTGCTAGCTCAGATGTTCACCATTTCGCTTGGGACTTCACCAGGGAGGTAACTAAGCCCCGATCTATCATTCTAGAGGTTTTGTGGAGCATTTTAAGGCATCTAGGAGTGAGGCCAATTTATCTAGGGTTTCAGGCATCCAGGGGGGTGCACCATATCTTGGAGGAGGTTCAGATCCATAGGATTTGAGAGAGATCTTGGAGATTCGAGCACCTGGGTTGTTCTTGCCATCACCCGATCTATTGTTTGGCATCGTTCTTGAGGTGATTAGACACATTTGGTAGCAGGGATGAATTGTTGAGGAGCTTCAGCATTCCAGCAGGATGTGGCATCTTCCAGTGTGGGTTTGACACTTCATATGGCCCAGATCTATCTTGGCATTGGTCTTTATCTCTTATCCAGCCTTTGGAGGCTTGTGGAATATTCCATTGGAGCATTTTGTAGCAGCTCCTATTATATTGTATTGTCTATCTTCTTAGCCATCTGTTGAGCATTCCATATCAGCCTCACATTGTAGCAGGTTTCTCTATTTCATGAATAAAAGCAGATTTGAGATGTTTTGTCTTGTCTATCATATTGCATATGGTTGAGGTATGTTCCTTGATTGTATATTGTTGTTTATTGTTGCAAAACACATATAAACACATCAGTAAAACCCTAATGCCGAAATCAAGAGGCCATCCTGCAAGTAAACACATGTAAACAAGTAGATCAGCAAAGTGTTTGACAAAATACCACAACCATAAAAGTTTAAAAAGACACCATAACCTTGATGGTCCTGGAATAATGGCTTGGGATCATTACATGAGTGTTGCCTTTGGAGGCAAAGGAAGAGACCTTGGAGGACCTCACCTAGCCCTTCTAAGCCCAACATTTTTTCTTTGGAGGCTAAAACGTCACCTTGGAGGGCTTGACATCACCCTAGGGCTAAGGTTTTGGTAGTGATGTGATGTTTGATGGAAACTTGACACTTTTGATGAGGAATATCCCTTGTAACTTGGAGAGAAGACCCCAATGCATGAAGGGAATGCCTTTGAAAGCCCAATGATTTCATCCTCAAGCTCAACGACTTGCCAAAGTGACCAAGATGTCGCCCTAGAAAGGGTTGACGTCATGTTTTAGGTTTTTCTTCATGTGCAAACTTAAAATTATTTTGTAAGGGGGAAATGTAAAGGAGGTTTGCCTCCTTACTTTGTCATTTACCCTAACTTTATGTCGAGAAACACTTTTTAGGATTTTTGTATAAATAAGGATCAATTTTATTTCATTTGGATATAGCTCTCTCATTAGAGAAAACTACTTGGCTGAAATTTTTTCCCTACTTGGGAAATTTGGATCATCTCTCTCTTGTGCAAATTTCTTATGGTGTTTTCTCTTGGTATATTGTGGAGCTAAGGTGGTGCGCACCTCTTGGAGGCTTGTTCTTTTTCTTATGGATGGACATTGCCTGGTAAACTAGGGTTTGATCTTGCTATTTTGGAATTGGTTTTTTGCGTTTTGTTGGTGTTTTCTTATAGTTTCATTGATAATATTGTCTCAAACCCTTGGAGGAGTATCATAGCATACACCCTCCACCAAGGTTCATATTATTTTTCTAGTTGAATAGCAATTTTTTACAAGGTTTCTAGGAGGAGTAAAAGGGCTTACACCCTCCTAGCCTTACCTTAGTTGGTTTTACATGCTCTAGGTAGTAGAAGAGACTACATCCCTAGTGATATTGTGGATCTAACTCTTACATCCAATATTCCATTTTCCCAATATATACAAAGAACTAATCTAGAAATTGCATTGAATAAATAAATTACTGCATTGGAATACGTGATTTTACGAGATATTCAAATTGTTTAAAGTGGAATCAATTATTTCCCTTAATAGCTTGCTTGAGCCACTGGGGTATTTTGATTGGTCAAGCACATCTTATTGTCATTATAAACTTTATGCTACATCCATTAGGTCTGCAGCAAAATCATCTAAACTTCTTTATCTTACTCACTTTTCAACCTTTAGAAATTGCTAAAAGGATGTCATAATAATCTATTAATCTAAGCGCATCTTTTGGGTGGTTTATTTGTGATTTTTGGTGGTTGAATTTTGATTCTATAGAAACATTTTGATATAGCCATAAGGATGTCATAATATCTCTTCAATAACATTTCTTAACAACCTTATTTTATCACTATTTAGTCTATTTGTATCTTACTTGAGTTATACTAGTCATTGCTAGCTTAATCTCTTGCATCTTTACTTGAATTTCAGTGACATATCTAGAAACTTCTATTATCATTTACTTGCTAATTTATATCAATGTTTATTGTTGTTGTATAGGACAACAAGCTTCACTTGCTTTTCCATTTGAATATCGGGCTTGTATACTTGTCTTTTCTCTTGTCTCAAGCAGGTGCAACTTTCTTCTGCAGCTACTCAAGCATCTGGAAACCATTTTCCATCACCAAGACTCATTCCCAAGCCATATTCCACTTCTTAACTTGATAGGGGAATCATATTCACGTTGGTTGTGGAGCATGATTATCTTCTTGACTCAGAGGTTTGTTTCAGCCGTGTTTGGATCCCATTTCTTGACGGGGGGTGTGGGGGGGTTTTCCCCCCCACTATTTTCATCAGGGGGGTCCAAAAATTCATTATAAGGTCGCAGATCTGATAATAGAAGTTATTTAGGGATTTTTCCCCTAGAAGGAAACCTTCTTTTTGTATGAGGGCATTGTATTGTGGCTATGTATGAGAGTGAATATTGTATTATGAGAGAGGAAATTGTGAGGGAAAGAAGAGGAATTTACAATGGGTGTATTGTAGGTTGTATCCCTTCATTTGCGGGATAATAATAAAGGAAGTGTTGTTTTTTCATATGAGATAATATTGTATATGAATATATTATTACAATGATGAGTGTTCCATATATAGAGAACATATGGTGACCATCCATGAAAGGATGTGTCCCTTAAATAATAAATAACTACTTATTTATTATATATATTTATACTTTATATTATAAATATCATGTCATATATATATATATAGAGAGAGAGAGAGAGAGAGAGAGAAGAATGTCTTCTCGATGTTGTTCAAACATCAACACTCCCTCTCAATGAGGGAGACATTCTTCATCATGCCAAAACTTGTCTCTGGAGTATAAAAACTTCACTCTAGACTCATGACACATGTAAGTCTTGGGAGATGTCTCTCTCCCACCTGAACTGAGGGGAAACTCCTTCTGAGGCTCTCCCTCTGAGCCAATTGACTCTCTCTGAGATCAGGCTCACTTTGGGTCTGCATGTGATAGCATCTAACATCTTTGAGTCTTTATCATTCCAAGTCAAATCACCATGACTAAGAACAAATATCAAACCAATGCCATTTACCACAGGTACACCCCTGTGAGTGAATGTCATCCCAATGTTATTTGATACATGGAAAGCACCTCAAGTCCATATCACTCCTTGTCATGATCAAGGAAGGACTACGCTTTGGCCCATTTATCACAAGTACACCCTTGTGATAAATGTATCCTATCTCCATTGGTCTGCAACCTAATATAGAAGAAGGTTCGTCGAATGCTTACTAGGGAAATTCACTTGTGTTTATACATTTCATGTAGTTGGTATCCACAAGACTTGAGCTAGCTCATCCTACAAGGGGTGGCCAATCCTTTGGGGATGATCAAGCTAAGTCATCTTGGACCATACTTGACATATCGAGGTTCCCTCATGAAACCAATGTCTCACTCATGAACTATACCCATACTAGACATCTCGTGGTTCCCTTTTCGAACACATTTCTAAGACATATCAAGGTTCCCTCATGGAAACAATGTCTTCTCTAGGACACATTGAGGTTCCCTCGTGGAACCAATGCCCCCCAAGACATATTGAGGTTTCCTCATGAAACCAATGTCTTGGTTCCTTCATCTGACCATATGAGGCACATCAGGATGAAGTCCACATTCTCCCTACTATTCCACACAGGACCCTCTAGGGAGAATGTCTCTCGTTTATTTCCTCAAACATCAACGTTCCCTCTTAACTAGGAAGGTATCTTTCCATGATTTCTTCATCTAGTAGTCCACTAACTACTCTACAATAAACTAGTAGCACACAAATACTACCATACCATCGGTAGCTCAAATCATTTGTCACAGTCTATGTGATCAAGCAGTAGCACACAACTACTTTCAAGTGATCTGGAAGTCTCCATGGAAATTATCTAGTAGCACACAGCTACTACAATGCCATCCAATAGAACACAATTGTGTTGATCCATAGTAGTACACAACTATTGTCCAGTGGTACACAACCACTACTAGTAGCACACAACTATTGTCCAGTGACACACAGTCACTGCTAGTGGTACACAACCACTGTAGTAGCACATAGCTACTTTCCATAGACACACATTCTCCACTAGTGGTACAAAACCACCGTAGTAGCGCACAACAATTGTCCAGAAACACACAGTCTCTGCCATAGTCTCATGACTACACATGTGTCCCGCAGTTGTCACACACTCAACGGAGTGTCATGTGACTACAAGGACCATTCTTCCTGATCAGGTTGCCATATGTGCCATAGGTAGGGCCACATTTTACAAGTACACATATTCTTTTCTAGAATATTCTTTTTCAAATATATACATTATGAAGACCGACCATAGTTACAAAAAATTCAACACTCCCTCTTAACTAGGGAGGTATTCATAACAAACAGCTAAATGTATTCAAGTTGAACAGTTTCATCTAATGAAAATTTACATCAAATATTTTATGACATATCATTAACTGCATCATATTTGAGCCATAATTCATCTGGCATGGTGCATATCAAGTCATATCATCCACCGTATCATCTATAAGCCATACTAGCATGATGTGAATGCATCATATCTAAGTTGTACTAGCATGTTGTGGAGTATCATCTACATCATCTCTAAGTTGTACTATCATGATGCGTATGCATCATATCTAAGTTGTATTAGCATGATGTAGATTAGTGCCTCTGCATCATCTCTAATGTGTACTAGCATGATGTTACTGCATCATATATATAAGTTGTATTGGCATGATGCGAGTCATGCAACTACATCATCTCAAGATGTACTAGCATGATGCTAATGCATCATATCTAAGTTTTACTAGCATGATGTGACTTCAGACATCTGTATCATATCTAAGTTGTACTAGAATGATGCAAAAGAATCATATCTAAGCTATACTAGCATGATGCAAACGCATCATATCTAAGTTGTACTAGCATAATGAAAAAGAATCATATCTAAGTTGTACTAACATGATACAGATCAACACTCCCTCTCAACCAAGGGAGAAATCTCCACAAGTCCTAACTTGTCCCTGAAGTATACAAAATTCCCTTTGGACAAGGGCTTCGTTAGAATATTCGTTATTTACTCATCGATGGAGATATACTGGAGTTTTAATTCTCCCTTATGGACTCAATCACAGATGTAATAATACTTTATCTCAATGTGCTTCGACCTGTCATGGAACATCGGGTTCTCTGAAAGCTTCACACAACTTTGATTGTCACAAAATATCACGGTCGAATCTGACACCTGATCAAATAGTCCAGAAATAAACTTACGGAGCCATACTACTTATGTACAAGCATCACCTGTTGCAATGTACTATGCCTCTGCAGTGTTGAATGCCACAGACTTATGTTTCATGTTAATCCAAGATATCATGGTTGAGTCCAAACTGAAGTAGGTACCTGAGGTACTCTTTCTATCATCCACACTCCCTACCCAATTAGAATCTATATATCCATGCAGTTGTACATCATTTTTTGAGACATATCTCAAACCATAATTCAATATCCCGTGTAAGTATCTAAAAATATATTTTGCAGCTATCCAATTCTCATGTCTAGGCTCCACCTGAAACTGACTCAATGTGTTTACATCAAATCATGTGTTTGTCTTGGTATTCACCAAATACATAGATGAGTCAATCAACTATTTGTACATGGATTGATCAACCAATTCAGAGTCTGAGTTTCTCAACTTTTTCAAATTAGTCACCATGGGAGTAGCCATGGATTTGTAATCCATCATCCCAAACTTATGAAGGATCGTGATAACATACTTCCCTTGACCAAGAAATATCTCACCTAGCTTCTATCATACTTCTATTCCCAAATAGTAATGAATTAAGGCAATGTTGGTTAACTTCTTCTTGGGCTGACCCAGGTTCTGATCTCAATAGGTTTCCAACAAAACCCTCAAAACTATCCGCCCTCCTGGTAAACCAGAAGGAAACGTTGCGCATAGAGGGCACAATGCAGTCTCACCCAATATAATTTTTATGGGTGACTACAATACTCAGGTGTTTGAAGTCTAGGAATGAGTGGGGATTGTGATTAGGTTCTTTATTCCTTATGCAGTACCCTTGTTAATTATTCATCTACTTCTATGATTCATTCATATTTATACCTATGCATGCATGTTGATATAGCTAATTTAACCATTCATTCTTAAGCTAATGATCAACAGAAAAGTAAATCATTCATGAATAATCGCACAGAACTCAAGTTTTTATTGTGGTTCACCCCTTCCTAGGGATACGTCCACAAAGATCTTGCTTCTCTTCTCTTTTATTGATTCTATTGTAAAATATTGTGTTGGGCACATTACATCTTCAGTAATACAATCAAAATGAGGGTAAGAACCCTCTGTGAGGCTGACTAGATCACACCAGTCTCCTCGGTCTGTGACCTAACCCTAAAAGACTAACTTATTCGACTCTCCTACAAGACTTATTACAATCAGTAGCTTTCTCAACCAATTACCTCTCAATACTTAACTGACATCCCTTCCTCAATACAAACTCTCCTCTATTTTTCCCTCTTCTTTTCCTCTTTTTCTTCTCTCTTTGACCTAGACCTCCTAGGTCCTTATTTATACTACTTTATAGGCTTATAGTCGTTACAATATTTGTCAAAAACCCTAACCCTATCATGGTTAGGCTTGTCTTCGTGCACATCATGTTGATTTTCCTCTTGCATGTTGTTTTTCCTTCTTTTTTCTGCATGTTGTTTTCTTGCCACCTGTTGCGCGCGCTCCAAAATTAGGTCTTTCTTTCCAAAAATAGGTATTTCCCCAAAAATGATCTTTCTCCAAAAATAGGCTTGCGCCCAAAATAGACTTCCTTCTCAAAATATTCATGTTCCCAACATACCCCCAACACTGACATGTGGCTCGTCCTGAGCCACTTAGGTGGTGTGCACTCTCTGTATATCCTTTTCCAAGCTGTGGAACCTCTCTGTTAGTTCCTTTACTTTTTCCTTCACTTGCACAACTTTTTCTGTTAGTGCCTCGACTATCTGCGTTATTATATGTTCTTGTAGTAATGTTGCACCCTATGAATGTGCATTTTCTATGCTTGTCTTCTCTTCCTCCAGCTGCGGAATCATCTGTGTTGATTTTTCCTAGAGGGTCTCCAATTGGGCTTGTCTTTCTTACTTATTTGTCTATGTTGTCTTTAACTGTGTCTACAGAGTCTTCAGTTCCTGGGTTCCCTTCAAGCGCTCGGTAATAATCATGGTTTTTTGTCGTTTCTTTAACTCATGTATGGCAACGCTAATGTTATCCTCGTGTTGTTCCAAATCTTGGAAATTTTTCATCCTCTTCCAAAATGGTCCAAATCTGCGCAGTTCAGTCAAATAGTTATGTGACTTCCCTTGCTTCCTTTTCCATATCTGCTATATGGAGTGCATATTGATGTTCTTCCTGTTCTCGAACCTCGGGAGGAGTCATAGGATTACATTTTTATTTTATCTCCTCGATTTCCTTCCTATATCCCTCAATCATCTGTGAAATGATTTTTATCTTTTCTTCTACGCTCCTCTCTGATGCTTGCACGCTATATAGGATGCAGTTGTATATCATTGTTAGCCCCTTCTCTATATTGTCAACGTGTTCTTTCTCCTCCTCCTTCTCTAAGGCCAATTGGTCACAGGTGATTTTTAACATTTCGACAACTCCCCTACCCACCTCCAAGTTAGTGGCATCCGCGCGGGCTCTAGATTGTACTTCTTGTATTATACTGGCGTGGAGTATGTATAATGCCTTGGTGGGTATCTGTTGGCACCAGGCCAAAATGGAAAGAAGGATGATCGTGAGAAATAAAGCGTGCAAAAATGGAAGTAACAGCTGGAAGGTAACACAGCATGAGCGCATGCATTAAAAGCGTGCACAAGGAAAACGACAGCTAGAGGAAGAACAACACGTGTGCATGGGAGGTAGACCTAACGTTGGTAGGGTTAGGGTTTTGGTAATACATTGGAAACAGTTGAAGAGCCCGATATATATAAATAGAGATACACAGGTATAATAGAGAGGTTGATTCGCTTTTGTATTAGTTCAGTACTTTTTGCAATACTCCATCGTAGCTAGATACGAGTTGATGCATTATGTAATATGGTCATGGACCAAGTTTGTAAGTTGTTGAGCTAGAACATAGGAGAGGAGGAAGATCTGAGGATTAGATCGTAGCCTGTGGATCCTGGTGCGATCTAGTTCACCTCATACAGATCTTACCCATCAGAGGGAATTGTAAGTGCGCGGCGCTGGAGATGCAGAACTATCATAATAAAAGAGCCGAGAGCCAAATCTTTGTGGATGTAGCCCAGAAGGGAGTGAACCATGGTAATATATGTGTAATGTGATGAATGCATGTACCTCTTTGCTTCTTTCAATAGTTCATTGTTATGCTTAATAAATGAGTTAATATATTGTTATGAATTATGATTATGTTGTTCAGGAATTAAACTGTGAAATGGAAACGTGCACCCGTGAGGAATAAGTAGATTACATTCACAGTTCATAGCGCATGGATCTGGTTAATAAACCCCTATCTCATACTCAATCCTAGGTTGTAAACACCTGAGTCTTACAACCACCCATTTAGAGCTATCTCGGGTGAGACTACGTAGTACATTTTGTGTATTGTGTTGCCTTCTAGTTTACCAAGAGGGCCGATAGTTTTAGTGGCTTTGTTGGAAACCTGAAAGACATGAACCCTGGGTCAGTAACTCAGATAGTAGAAGAGAGTGGTTAAAATCCAACAAATGGTTTTGTTTCCATGTTAGAAGGACCAAGAGAGGACTGAGTAGATGAGATAGATTGCATGAGAAAAGAATGAGCAAAACAAGAAGACCAATGAGCCATTAGAAGGGAATGTTGAGACCGTGGAACCCCACGATAGAAGAAATCAAAGGTTGGTTGAGAACCAAAGAGCTAGATTTTTCCCAACAAGACAATAGAAACCCTAGACTCACACCTCGCAAATATCTGGATAAATACGTATTTATTGATTTACATGAAGTCTTTTTCTGTGATTTTCTGCAGCTACTGCAGGAGTGGATACTAAGGTTGAAGGATAGCCACGCGACGAACCAGGCTCGACAGCTAGAGTGGACCCTAGTAGAGATTGAGAAGTTACAGCAAGTGAACAACAAATTCACCCACGCAGTAGACTTTTGGCTTGACAGTATTGTGGCAGGCTTCATCACTGAATTTGCAGTCGACACAGCGAAGTCATACAGCGCAACAGAGCAAGAATTTCTACATGGACCTCGAGGAAGGTACATTCAATCCTTGTATACTTCTATTAAGATATTGTTATATAAAAGAAGTGTAATGACAATGGAATCAGACAGCTAAACTTCCCTGTGTGCATGGGGGAAGGGGGGAAGCACTGACAGAGAGAGGATAAATGGAAGGAGTTGAGGATAAAGGCAATAAGGACGAGGAACCCTTGGACCCGATCATGATGAATGACGACCAACTCAAGTGGATCTTGGCATCATCAGGAACGACACGTAGTGGAGTACCCTACCAATATAAGGTGAATACCAAGAAGAGAGTCGTATCCGCGAGGGAGGGATTGGCGAGCGATGAGGAAGAGGTAGAGGATCTCCAGGCTGTGGAGCAGATTGAGGAAATCATGCACGCAACATACGAGAGGAAGACGAGAGGCCTAAGAATGGGAGGAGAAGGTAGCCATCCTATCCATATTAATGTCAGTGTGGAACCCACAAACCCATGTGTGAATAATACGCCAAAGAGAACACCACCATTTAGACAACTGAAGTTCAGAGGAAGTCTGACGGCAAGAAGTACATCTACACTAGGAGAAACAACTGGAGGAACCAGCTCCAGCAGCACTAGTCAAGTATCTACACCGCGCGGAGGAGGTAGTAGTTCAGTATTCAAAATGGCAGGACATGATCCCACTATTAGATAACCAGAATTTCGAGGAGAAGCAACAAAAGACCCTGAGAAGCATTTGTTCATTTGTGCAAAGATCTGGGAAGTAAAACAAATCACTGATGAAGATACCAAACTCGCGCAGCTAGCGATTATGCCAAGAGACCATGCACTAGACTGGTACATGAGTCTAGACACGAACAGTGCCCCTAGGATGACGAGTACACTGGCAAACATTAAGAAGATACCAATTAATGAGTTCCAGAAGCTGATCTCAGAGGATCAATATATGAACGAGATTATTGAAATAAGACAGAAACCAGGAGAATCGGTACGGGAGATCGATCAGAGGTTCAAGAGACTAAAAGGAAACATAAAATACCTTATGACCGAGATGCAGAATCGGCACCTATTTGTCAAATCACTACTCTCACACTTAAAATATCCCCTACGACAACAGAAATTTCAAGCGCAAGCAGAGGCTCTGCAGGCAGCCTTGCAACCAGAAGACAGTACCAACAGACGGACCCAACTATTGAGGAATTGAAGGAGGATTTGAAGAATCTAACATTTCAGCTAAACCAGAATAAGAACAAGGACAAACGAGAAGTCGTTTGGTGCACCGCTTGCAGGATGAAAGGACACCACAAGATCAAATGCCCAACATTCACGCAGTATATGGCAACAGGTGATCAGAATCTAGACCAAGGGTCAAAATTTAGCCCAAAAATGAAAGTGTTCAGAATTGCTTCAAAACAAACAGGTGTGTAGCCCTCGACATCATGAACCCAACGCACTTTGAACGGGGTCAAATAGACATTGAATGAGTGAGATATTGTGATCTGTTCAATTTGCTAAATAGGAAGAAAAAAAATGCTGACTATACATTTTGTACAAGCTGATGTGGCAGGGGCACGACCGTTGACGTGGCAAGTGCTGACGTGTCAATGTTGATTTGTCAGTTTGGGCAAATGAGTGGTCGAATTAGATTCTAACACGTGGCATCCTTTTTATCAAATAGGGTGGTGCCACGTGGTGCCATGTTAAGTTTGGGTGTTAAAATTTTATGGAGTCCATGGGGATCAAACCCTGGACCTCCCCCCAAAGTGCAATGCTTTGGCAAAGTCTGAACAACCAACACGCCACACTATTAATTCTTAACCATATTCCTTTGATATTTTATTTAAATTAATACCATGGTGGTGTTTAAAAATTAAATATGGAGTCCATGGGGTTTGAACCCTGAACCTCCACATATGGTAGAGTCTTGGCAAAGGCCGCCCAAACCAACGCGCCCATGGGTAGTTCTTAACACATATGTGTTTAAACCTTTATTTAAATGTGTGCCATGTTATATTTGGAGTGCGGTCCGGGTTGGGGCTTAGCCCCAGCACCTGGTTTCATATATGCGTGCATATGACCTTGCCTCACATGATTTTGCGCGTGGATTCAAAACTACTCAAATGGTTAACACCCACACAGCTAGACACTTGTCAAGCACTCATTCCACTTTGTATCTGAGCCCCAAAATTGCACTGGGACGTGGCCATATGGTCCCCCATGCGCCCAACACCTTCATCCTTGGGGGCTCAAAATCCGCTAACGGTGCGACATTTTAGCACCAATTTCGGAATGGGCGTCGGTGTTGGGTTTAGGCACGGGAAATGCCCAGAAGCCAGGTTACTCACACAGGAGGTGGGTTTTGGCAAACCAGAGACAGGAAGCTTGAAGGAGGAAAATGGCAGGAGGCTAACTTCTTCATCTTTTGGCCAAATGAGGTATCGAAAAAGCTCAGCTAGGGGTTTTTGGATGTTCTGAATCCATTGGAATAGTTTTCAAAGGCATTTGGAGACTTCTTTAGTAGGTTTTTCTACTTTGAAGTTTCAGGGAGCTCCAGGGAGCTTAGGGCCACCATTGAAGGAGGTCATGCTAAGATGAGCCCAAGTCTATTTTCTGTGACTGAATAGTCATTTTTGACTAATTGTTATGCTCTGAACACATTGGGACAGGTTTCAGATCCATTTGAGGACTTTTACAGGTGTTTTTTCCACAAGGAAGCTTAGGGAAGCTCAAGGCCACATGTAGAAGAGGTCATGCCCGGATGAGCCATGGTCCGTTTTCAGAGATCTAATAGTCATTTTGGGGGTTTTTATGTATTCTGAACCCAATGGTACAGTCAGTAAATCCATTGGATTTGAGAAGTAACTTGTAAAAGAATCTTTGACAAACTAATCCCAGAGAGTCTAGTCCATTGATGGAGGCTCAAGGAGATGTAGCCCAGTTGGGGGTGAACTCCTTTATCATGTTGTTCTTGTTGTGAGTGTTTGTTGGTTATTATTTGCTACAAGTTATTTTTGTTGTTTTATCTATGTAAACAACATATTTAACCTTTAAAAAACCTCACACATAAACACAAGAAGATGCATAAACTTGGCACATAATTTATCTTGCATAACTAAGACATTGAGCAAGGTCCTGAAAAGTTTATTTTAATGGAGTAGAGGGTGCTTGCATAGAAAAACAAGTCAGCCCCCTATTTTTCAAATCAGGTGGTATCAGAACATAGTTTTGCTCGTGTGATTTCCATTGATAGCTATAGATTTAGTTGTTGGTATTATTGTGCAAGTTTTGTGTTGAAGTTTGATATCTTGCAAGGATGGAGGAAGCTTCAAACATTGATAGTTCTCATACATCTTCATTAACCAAGTTATTTGACAAAGATATGTTGAAGGCATTTGTAACCATGAGAGATATGGTGCAAGAGATATGGGAAGATAGGAAGGAGAGCATTGTCCTTCAAGAGCATTTGATGGCCATGAAGGAGGAGAAGCACCAACTTCTTGAAAAGTTGAATGAGATGGAGACTCAACTCCATGAGGCAAAGGAAACCCTTACCAAGTATATGCATGAACATGAGGTATGTAATGTTAGTTTATCTTCAAATTCCTCTCAAGATGAATGCTTTGGTGTTTTTGAAAATCACACAAGAGGAATAGGGTCCAAGTTATTGTTAAAAATGGGCTCTGAAGGTAGAGGGTTAGGCAAGCATGCACAAGGCATTGTTGAGCCTATTGTTGTTGAGAAGAGGCCCAAGTATTGTGGTCTTGGATATGAATAGAAACTTGATGGAGCAAATTTCAAAGTTGAGGAGACAAGGGAAACAGTTCCAAGAACAACTTTTGTTGCAAGTTCAATCCCTCAAGCATGCAAAGTTTGTGTTCAAGATGAATGCAAATGTATGAAACAAGAGAGTTGTGACAGCCATGAAGACAACAACATCTTTGTTGGTCTTCAAAAGAGATTTGGTAACTCTTCCAACTCACCTCCTCAAGAAGGCGATAAAGGTGAATGTTCAAGGTATATTTCTACCTATCATTCAGTTGCTTTTGATTATGTTAAGCATTGTAGATTTGCATGTAAAAATGAAAGAAAAAGTCCATGTACATATTGTGGTTTGTATAACCATCATGTTTCAAGATGTTGGAAAAGATTGACCAAATTCAAGAATCTTTCCAAGCAAAGGCAACTTGAAAAGAGGATGCAAAAGATTTCCACTCACTGCCAGAAGAGGGGTCATCTCATTGCCCAATGTTGGACATTGCATCCAACCACTCATCCACATCACAAGAGGTAGATGGATAAAGAGACTGGCAAGAATGGAAGAGGAGATTCCATCATCGATGTGAGTCAATATGATTCACAAGAAGACGATGTTCAGCAGAAAAAATCACCATTGAATTGGCTTGGTAAGAAATGGTTAGATTTCTTGAACAAGTAAGGCTTGAATTCTTTGTTTGTAGATGCAATTTTCAGCCTTATGTATGCAGTTCTATTGAAAGTATGACAAGTTGCAGCAGTTATCACAACTTGTATGATGCAAGTTTGCATGTGAATGCAATTTATTTAAAAGCATTCTTGTTGTTGCACAACTTCGTCAGGAGGGTGTAAAAGAGGGGTATGATACTCACTTGTTGCAGCCCTTTATAGCTTTTCATTGCAGCTCTTATGTACCCACATGTTTTTGGGTTTATGTACTTATGTTTGTACTTGAAGGAGAGTTGAAGAGCTATGCACATGCATGTGATTTTGTATGTGTGTAAATAGTGAACTTGGTGATAGTTCAATATGAATGACTCATGATTGTAACATGATTGTGTATCATGAATGTCGACTTTTGGAATGTCGATATGTTTCAAATGAGTCTTGACTTGTGTCGATTTTGTCTTGACGACTATGTTGGGTCAATCATGTTTTTCGACTTATGTTTAGTCGATGATGTTTGTCGGCTTGTAAGTCGATTTTGAGTACACCAAGATGCAGGAAAACGTCATGTGCTTTGATGAAGTACAAGATGCAACCATTTGCTTGAAGAGAAAAAAGACTTTGTTGGCATCATTTTCAGTCTTGTATAAAGTTTGTTTTCAAGATTGATGGTTTTCTTGGTTTGTGACAAGATGTCGCAGGAAAGTATTTTGCAACCATTGTAGGGTGAATTGTGTTGACGTCAAAGAGTTCACAAGAGGGACTTGATTCTCAGTGGGAAGGTTGTCAGTCTTCCAAGCACAAAGAGAAAAGTGGATCAGCAGCAGCCAGAGGATAGTGGTTGAGGGACATAGCCAGTTGCAATGCAAGGCATGTCAAGGTACCCAGGTGATTGCCAAAAAGACTTTTCAAGTAGAATCAGTTGATAGAACTTGGAAGTAGAAGAGTATTGAAGCTCAGGCAGATAATCATCAGCTTTTGTGGGTCCAAAAGCCTTTCAGTGGGAAGGCATGATCAGAATCTGGACCAGGGGTCAAAATTTAGCCCAAAATGGAAGTGTTCATAATCGCTTCAAAATGAACAGGTGCGTAGCCCTCGTCGTCACGAACCCAATGCACTTTGAACGGGGTCAAACGAACATCGGACGAGTGAGATATCGCGATCTGTTCGATTTGCTAAACAAGCAAAAAAAATGTTGACTGTACAGGCTGACATGGTAGGGGTATGACCACTGACATGGCAAGTGCTGATGTGTCAATGTTGAGTTGGAAGTTTGGGCAAACGAGTGGTCGAATTAGATTCCAACACGTGGCATCCTTTTGTCAAATAGGGTGGTGCCACGTGGTCCAGACATGGGCTGCCACGTGGCACCATGTTAAGTTTGGGTGTTAAAATTTTATGGAGTCCATGGGGATCGAACCCCAGACCTCCCCCCAAAGTGCAATGCTTTGGCAAAGTCCGAACAACCAACGCCCCACACTATTAATTCTTAACCATATTCCTTTAATATTTTATTTAAATTAATACCATGGTGGTGTTTAAAAATTAAATATGGAGTTCGTGGGGTTCAAACCCTGGACCTCCACATATGGCAAAGTCTTGGCAAAGGCCGCCCAAACTGGTGCGCCCATGGGTAGTTCTCAACACATATGTGTTTAAAACTTTATCTACATGCACGCCATGTTATATTTGGAGTGGGGTTTGGGCTGGGGCTTAGCCCCAGCCCCCGGTTTCATATATGCGTGCATATGACCTTACCTCACATGTTTTTGCGCGCGGATTCAAAAACTACTCAAATAGTTAACACCCACACAGCTGGACACTTGTCAAGTGCTCGTTCCACTTTGTAACTGAGCCCCGGAATTACGCTGGGACGTGGCCATATGGTCCCCCATGCGCCCAACACCTTCATCCTTGGGGGCTCAAAATCCGCAAATGGTGCGACATTTTGGCACCAATTTCAGAATACGTGCAAGTGTTGGGTTTAGGCACGGGAAACGCCCAGAAGCCAGGTTACTCATACATGAGGTGTGTTTTGGCGAACCAGAGACATCAAGCTTGAAGGAGGAAAATGGCAGGAGGCTAACTTCTTCATCTTTTGGCCAAATGAGGTGCCAAAAAAGCCCAGCTAGGGGTTTTTGGATGTTATTAATCCATTGGCACAGTTTTCAAAGGAATTTGGAGACTTCTTTTGTAGGTTTTGCTACTTTGAAGTTTCAGGGAGCTTAGGGCCACCATTGAAGGAGGTCATGCTAAAATGATCCCAAGTCTATTTTATGTGACTGAATAGTCATTTTTGACTAATTATTATGCTCTGAACACATTGGGATAGGTTTCAGATCCATTTGAGGACTTTTACAAGTGTTTTTACCACAAGGAAGCTCGAGGAAGCTCAAGGCCACATGTAGAAGAGGTCATGCCCGGATGAGCCATGGTCCGTTTTCAGAGATCTAATAGTCATTTTGGGGGTTTTTATGTATGTTGAACCCAATGGTATAGTCAGTAAATCCATTGGAGTTGAGCAACAGCTTGTAAAAGAATCTTTGACAAACTAATCCCAGAGAGCCTAGTCCATTGATGGAGGCTCAAGGAGATGTAGCCCAATTGGGGGTGAACTCCTTTATCATGTTGTTCTTGTTGTGAGTGTTTACTGGTTATTATTTGCTGCAAGTTATTTTTGTTGTTTTATTTATGTAAAAAACATATTTAACCTTTAAAAAACCTCACACATAAACACAAGAAGATGCATAAACTTGGCACATAATTTATCTTGCATAACTAAAACATTGAGCAAGGTCCTAAAAAGTTTATTTTAATGGAGTAGAGGGTGCTTGCATAGCAAAACAAGTCAGCCCCCTATTTTTTAGATCAACAGGTATGCCAAATCCACTACCACGGGGAGGGTTATGGTGCAAAATATGCAAGAAACCGGGTCATGACCCTTATCGTTGCACAATGATGTAGAAATACCAGACAGTTTCGAAGAATTCATATTGCACCTTTTGTAAGTCAGTAGGCCACAACGAATAATATTGCAGAACTATGGAGCTGATGTGGGAAAGAACATCAGATGCATACAGGGTACAGGAAGAAATGATGATTGGGCAAGCAACGCCACAGTTCAATCAAACCCCAGCTCCATACAACACAGCGCAATAGCAGTATAATATTGTGCAGCAACCATACAATAACGCACAGCCGCAGTATAACCCGGCACAGCGCCAGTACAATATCGCACAGTATAATTAGGCACCACAGTATAACACACTAAGAAGTGAACGAGTAGGATACCAAGGAGGAGGACGAGCCAGAGGAGGTTTCGTACATGGTAGAGAACCCATCACATGTCACAATTGTCAGCAACCAGGACATTACGCATGAGAATGTCCACTTCCACCAGCAACTTGTATGTATTGTCATGCATCGAACCATGATACAGAGGAATGTCTGACACTGCTAGTAAAGATCCAGGAAAAGAGGAATCAGAACAATCAGAATGTCCATTCTATTTCAGTCGAAGCTAGGGATGACGGATGAAACATCAATATAGTCACTTGTGGAGGAACGAAAATAGGAAGTGACGTAGTTCGACAAGAACCAGCACATAACCAATGGATAAAGAAGAACACTAAACCACGAAAGCAGTTCGATGCGCCAAAAGAAAAGGAGACTTTTAAGGAAGTCAAACAAGAATTTCAAAAGGAGGACACAGTGTCGACTTCAACTGCACAACCATTCAAGGAAGCCCTGAAATATGAGATGTCGCCATCATTGGATCATACCAACGAAATGCAGTCGAAGGGACAAGTAAGTACAATCAAAGGCTTTTTGCAATAATGTGTAAAAGTATTAAGTGATCCTTCATCTGTGAAAATATTGCAAAACATACTAGAGAAATGTAGCAGTGAGACGGAAGAGAAGCTAGAACCAAAAATTGTCAATCACCTACACACCAGAAGAAGAAAAAGTAGGGAATTTAGACTAAATTCTAACATTGGGGATTTCAATATGGGAGACATTATACTAGACCTAGGATCTGAAGTGAATGTGCTACCCAAGAAGACCTGGGAATGCATGGGAGAGCCAACACTGGGATACTCAAATGTCCAATTAAAACTAGCAAACTAGCATAGAGTCCTACCAATAGTTAGACTGAAAGGAGTAACAGTAGACCTCGATGGAGTGTGCACTAAAGAAGACTTTGAATTCATTGAAATAGTGGACGGCACAACACCTTACCTTGCACTACTTGGTCTAGATTGGGCGTTTGACAACCAGACCATAATCAATTTGAAAACCAGGAAAATGACATTTAAATCTGGAGAATACAGGGTCATAGCACCACTAGATCCATCGGAAGGGGAGAGGTTCATAGAACCCACTTGCCTAGACTTAGAGGATATCGGCCAGCTGTAAAAAACAACTGCGCGCGATGAGGATTACGTAAACCCAACTGCAGACGGGGTTAGAAAACTAGCAGCAAAGATTACGCGAAGTATCCACGTGAAGATGTGCAAGAATAGACTGCGCAGTAAGATGGGTAAGAACGGAAATCAGAGAACCACCCAGTTTCTGTTGATACTGAGAGGGGGGTGAATCAGTATCAAGTAAAATTTAAAACATTTTTCAACTTATACTTAAACCATTCAATTATATCCAATGAGAAATGAACAATAGTATAAGAGTTACACCAATACACCACAATACACCATGCAC
>ML788374.1:258236-293620 GCA_009831015.1 Picea engelmannii
GTATGGATTTTGGCCCAAGAATGTGGATGAGGATTCCTTTAAAAGCAGAGGGAATGAATTGGAAAAGAGTAAGGATAAAGAACAGGTGGAGGAGCATGCATCTAGCCTTGAGGAGAAGGTGCACATAGAGGCAGACCAAATAGAAGCCGAAGATACAAGTGTGTCAGATGGATTTAATGCTGATGGTGAGGGGGGTGCTAGCATCTAACCCTAAAGAAACCCAACGAAGGGTTATAAGAGGAGGAGAGGAGAGCCTTTTGGCTATCTATGATTGAGTTTATGAAAATATTGTATTGGGCTCTTGTGAGCATGAGGGTTTCAAAACCCTAGTTTACTCGGTTTCACCAGTGAAACCATCTGGCCTAGCTGATATTGGAGAAGATCCTACAGATCTCTCATTTGTACTTCACCGTTTATGGATTTAATGAAGAAATTTGCTGGTTATTTCTATGTTTATCGATTTTGCTGCTAAATTTCTGTTTTATTGAATTCGGGATATTTCACGCATGGATGAAATTGTGGGGCATATACCCCTGAAGGATTTGGACCACATTCGGTTAGTCTTGACACGGATGCCATCAAAGGTACTACACAAATTGCAAGTTAGCGTCGACCACGAGGTACAGTCTCGTGCACATAAAAACTTAGTCGAGCTACAACAAGCAACAAAGAAGCGCGAGGCACTGGAAAAATTTTGTGAGCAGGCCAAGCTCGAAACTCGGGAGGAAAAAGAACGCGGAAATGAGCTAGAACGAAGAGTGGGAGGAGTTTTTGAAAAACTCCCAAGCACTGCGCAAGGGAATGAACTCCCGGTAGCAGGAAATATTGACCAGATTGCACAGGCAATTGATGAATATCAAAAGGAGATCATAAATCTCCGCGAATAGCTCACACCAACCTCTCCACCAGCAATGAAGGAGCAAAGGAAGTAGGAAGCAACAGTGCAGCTGCAGGAGATGGAACAGCAGGTTAGCACAACAGTTGAATTGCTCGATAAAGCAGCACAACTTTGGACAAGGTTGGAGGAGGATCCACAAGTCCAACGCTGGGACAAGGAAGAGGAAAGGATCAATGCAACAATCCAAGAACTCAAACAGAGGCAAAAGACCATACCAATCCCAGAATGAGTCAAAGGGACGCAGGAGATAAAGAAGATGCAAGCAAAACTTATCACTGCACAAACATAGAAACAGGAGCACAAGGCTCAAATAGAACCACTACAGCAATAGGTGGCAGAAATCCTCGCACAAGTAGAAGGAGATAAAACATAGATAGCATAGACCCAGATTGAATGTGCAGGATTGTTGAGCGACGAAGTGGCAACTCGAGTAGTAGACACCATCAAGGAAAAGACCGCGCAGGCACTGACAAAAGCAGCAGAGCTCAAGGAAAAGTTCCAGACGATCACCAAGGAGATTGAAGAAGCTCAGAAGGATTAGGTGACTCGAGAAGAGTCACATGTCAGTGTTGGGGGCCTGTTGGTACCAGGCCGAAGTGGAAGGAAGGATGATCGTGAAAAAGAAAGCGTACAAAAACGGAAGTAACAGCTCGAAGGAAACACAACACGCACGCATGCAAGAAAGCATGCACGAGGAAAATGACAGTTGGAGGAAGAACAACACGCGTGCATGGGAGGAAGACCTAATGTCAGTAGGGTTAGGGTTTTGGTAATACATTGGAAACAACTGAAGAGCCCGATATATATAAATAGAGATACACAGGTATCATAGAGAGGTTGTTTCGCTTTTGTATTAGTTCAGTTTTTGCAATACTCTATCGTAGCTAGATACGAGTTGATGTGTTATGTAATATGGTCATGGACCAAGTTTGTATGTTGTTGAGCTAAAACAGAGGAGAGGAGGAAGATCTGAGGATTAGATCGCAAGTTGTGGAGCCTGGTGCGATCTAGTTCGCCTCATACGGATCTTACCCATCAGAGGGAATTGTAAGCATGCTGTGCTGGAGATGCAGAACTATCATAATAAAAGAGCCAAGAGCCAAATCATTGTGGATGTAGCCCAGGAGGGGGTGAACCACGGTAATATCTATGTAATGTGATGAATGCATGTACCTCTTTTCTTCTTTCAGCAGTTCATTGTTATGCATAATAAATGAGTTAATATATTGTTATGAATTACGATTATGTTGTTCGGGAATTAAACTGCGAAATGGAAACGTGCACCCGTGAGGAATAAGTAGATTACATTCACAGTTTTTAGATCATGGATCTGGTTAATAAACCCCTATCTCATACTCAATCCTAGGTTGTAAACACATGAGTCTTACAGCCACCCATTTAAAGTTATCTCGGGTGAGACTGTGCAGTACATTATGTGTATTGTGTTGCCTTCTGGTTTACCAAGAGGGCCAATAGTTTTAGAGGCTTTGTTGGAAACTCGAAATACATGAACCCTGGGTCAATAACTCAGAGAGTAGAAGAGAGTGGTTAAAAACCAACAGTATCCGCTCCATGACTACCTCAAAAAGGTCAATTTCCCCCATGGGTTTCTACATAGTCTCTTGATGCATTCTAACCATTTGTCGTGTGACTATGAATGTGTCCCTGCCTTACACTACTAGATGAACTATAACCTCTCCTTCTTTCTTCGCAGGGGGTCACTGTGTATTTTCATGTTTTTGCATTGTAGCCTATGGTACTGCATGACTTTGTAATTTTTGTAGAGTTTCATGGACTTCTATGATTTTATCCATGATCTCTTCTCTTTGTGCCTCTGCAACATGGACCATATCTTCCCCCTTGTCCCAGACATTGTCTGCTATGAAATCGGCATCATCCTTTGTTAAGGTGATCATTGGGTCTTTCGTGGTATACTTCCTCTTCGTGCATGTCCCCTCTACCTGCAATGTCTTCCTTTTTTCCTGTAGGGGATGCACCCCCCTATTATGACCTATACCCTTTCCTCGTCAGCGTGTGATGTGTCCCCCTTTCTGTCATCCTGATGATTGTTTGTCCTAGTCACTGTTTCTATCCTCCTTGGTCTTTTTGGCACTGTGATGCTTCCCAACGCCTGATTTTGTGCGGCAACATTTCTAGTGTTATCAGCTGGGTTGTCTATTTTTGTTGAGGGACATGCTTCAGTCTGCCCCTTGGGGTTGGTGGATTGTGTTTTGGTTGGCTTTGTTGTTGGTTTTTCTATTGGCATCTTCCACTGCGTTGGCTAGTCTTTGAGTATCTAGTCAATTTCTTCCCTCGTGACATAGTATTGCATCTCCATCCATGCCTTCTTTGGATACCTTGCGGCCTGGATCCACATGTGGTGCCTAAATTCCTTGAACCTGGCTATCCCTTCAGTTTCATGGACTACCTCCATAGGAATGTGCCACACATTTGTTATGCGCTTTTGTATTTCTTCAAGCAGCATCGCAAATACTGTGTTATTTTCCTGGTGATTTTTGTTGTCCTTGGCCTACCAGAGGGACTCATATATGGCCGCATAGCATTTTCCTTTCCTGTCCAAAAAGGATGAAAACTTTGGCTACTGCCATCTTCCCAAATCTATCAAAATGATGAGCCAATAATAATGGAACTCAATTCCATTATCCTGCGCATCTCTGCAATCAATAAAAAACTGGTTCAAGAGGTACAGTTGCCAATTGAACATTACTCCTTTCGCACACTGTGCGAATACTGCAATGACTCCTGCTGGAGCCTCTTCTATCCTGCATTTCCTCAACAACTTGCAAGCCATGAGCTTGTTGGTGAACCTTGTCGCATTGTCATTAATATATTTGAGCACAATGCCCTGTTTTCCCCTGCTGGTGCCAAATTTTGCTTTTACCAACTCGACGATCTCCTTCTCACGTGTCTTGTTGTCCAAGTACTCCTTTGGTTGTGAGCCTACTATAGGTAATCCTGTAATATTGGTGATCAACGCCATGTCAAGTTGTACCGACCTATCCATCCAAAGGATGTCGCCATGTACCCGGGCTAGAAACTATTTGATGCAAAGCCCTGCATTTTTACCACGCCTGAACTGCGGTATGTCCAGGAGGTTCATTATCTCGGAGTTGTACAACCCTGTTATCCGCTACATAGGCTCCATTATTGGTTTTCCTAGGGGTCCAATTTCCCCTGTGTTTTCTAGGTAAGCTTCCTTGGACAAATATGGGAATTTGATCGCATCTCACACATCATGGTCCGAGTACCTAAGTTTTGGTAATTTTCTGAGCATATCATCCACAATGACCACTGTGTTTAGGAAGTAGGGAACGATGATGTTTGTGGTGTCCTGCGCCTTTATTTTCTGCCCGATAGTAGATGGGTTTGCCTCTTCTATTTCTGCATCATCCTCTTCCCCTTTGGAGACCGGCTGGTTGGTGATGTCCTCGACCAACACGTCTGCTTTGTTGCATCCATGTTGTTGACCCTTCATTTCATCAAATTTAGTCGGCGTTTCAGGATTAGGGTTTGGAATGTCATATCAGGTCCAGAAACTCTTCCCTACTTCCCCTTGTGTCGTTGTCGATGTTTACTCCTCAACCCTTTTCAGATTGATAGACTCTATCTCAGAAGTAGTGACATCTTCTAGCTCGACGATGTTCTCGGGCTCCCTCATCCTTTCCTTCTGCCTTTGGCCATGTCAAGTAACCCATATGTATTGGCCTGCAACACCAAAATTTAGTGGTGTCATATTTTATCCAATTCGAACACTTGCTCGCTTCTTCGCACAATTATAGCTACTGCACACACTTGTATCTTGCTATGTGCTAAAAAATCACTAAGTTTTGAACTAATGCATGATTTTCGCACTTTATAAACCCGGTCATAATTTTTTTCACTTTTCCCGTGCATTTGTGCCGACTGAAATTTTTCCTGTGTGTTGTCTTTCTATGGTGTCGCAGTAATTGTTGTGCGTGAATTTTTTCCCACTTTCCTGTTGTCTAGTCAACTTCTGCCTCTTTTGTGTTGTCGTTCTTTTTCTATTTTTGTATTCATTTTTTGTCTTTTTCCCATTTTTATTTATTTTTATCAGTTGTCTTTCCTAATATCTACTACAGTACACTATATACATGACTTTCTTACTACATTATAACTTTTAAGAGTTAGTAGGTTGACTATCCCTGTACAGGTTCAGTCGACTACCGTTTATCATTCCTTTCAGTTATGTCCCTCCCAAGTCCTTTAGCTGCACAGATCCCCCATTCGTGACAGTCTTTACTTCATATGGCCCTAGCCAATGCAATCTAAACTGACCAACATGTTGCAAAAATTTGTTGTCATAAAGAAGAACTAGGTCTCCCTCCTTAAATCTCTTCTTTTTAATATGTCTGTCATGTCAGGCTTTGTCTCTTGATTTCTGTACTTCTTGGTGAAATCCTTCCATAATCCTATCCTCTTCCATTTCCATTAATTGACTTAACCTCTCCTGTACCGCGCCTCTTTCTATCATGTTGGTAATTATTGTTATGCGCAGACTGGGTACCAGAAATTCTAATGGAACCACATCTTCTTGTCCATAAACCAATTTGAATGGTGTATGTCCTATTAACTTATTGCATGTGGTCTTGTATGCCCATAGTACTGCTGGTATTTTCAAGTCCTAATCATCCTTGTTAAAATTGCAGATCTTAGTCAATGCATTTTCCAAAATCGTATTGAAATCTTATACTGTTCCATTTTCCTGAGGATGATATGGTGTACTCTTCTGGTGATAGACTTCAAAATCCTCAGTCGTAGCCCTGATGGTATTATTAATAAAATGAGTGCCTTGGTCACTCATCAAAATCCTAGGACATCCAAATCTGGTGATCACTTGCTCAAATAAGAAGTATGTTGTTGTCTCTGCGCTACAATCTTTGACTGGTGTTTCTTTTGCCCGTCTCATTAAGTATTCAGTCGCAGTAATGATATATCTTGCTCCTGACCTTTTTTTTGGTGTATTAATAGTTCCAACAAAGTCTATTTCCCATTTGTCAAATACTTGTAGAGTTACTTGTGGTCCTAGGGTCATCTCGTCTCTTCTGTTGGGTTTGCCAACCCTCTAACAGACATCACAACTCTGGAAATATTCCTTGGCATATTTATGAACTGTTGGCCACCATAATCATGCATGCAATACCTTTTGTGGGGTATCATTTCCTGCATAGTGTCCTCCAAATATACCTTCATGAGCTTCTGCTAAAATCTTGGGTAGTTCATGTTCCAATACACACCTTATCAAAATGTTATATGTGCCCATCTTGTATAAATGAATTGCAATGAGTTGATAGTCCGCAACTCTGACTACTAGGTTTTTCTTCTACGTAGTACTAAAGTCCTATGGCGCCACTCCTGTACTTAAGTATTCAATAATATCAACAAAGTATTCATCAACTACCTATATTAAAAATAATTGTGCATCGGGGAAGTTGTCTTCCATGTTAGTAGGTTCTTCTCCATTGGTTACCCTTGAAAGGTGATCAGGTCTTGCATTCAGCTTCCCTGGTTTGACTATTACTTCAAAATTGAATTCTTGGAATAATAACAACCATCTACAGATCCGCCCCCCCAACACTGGTTCATTGACTAGATATTTGAGGGAAAAATGGTCTGTGAACATTTTAAATTGTTTGCCCAGTAAATAGTGCATGACTTTCTGAAGTGTGTATACCATGGCTAAGCCTTATAATTTTGTGGTGTTGTAGTTCTGCTCTGATTCTGAAAAATTCTTGCTTCCAAAGGCTATAGGATGGTCTAAGTACCCTTCTCCTAGTTGCGCTAGAATTGCTCCAAGTGTTATGGTTGATGCATCTACGTGCACATGAAATGTATTTTCCCAATATGGAAATACTAATATAGGTGTTGTCACCATCTTTTCCTTTAGAGTGTCCAATCCTTGTTGACAGTCCTCATTCCACTGAAATCCGGTGTCCTTGTTTAACAGTTTTTCCATTGGTGCAATAATTTGCGCATACCCCTTTATAAACTTCCTATAGTAGCCTGTATGTCCCAATGTTGCTCTTAACTGGCGCACTGACTTTGGTGGTGGTAAATTCACAATGATTGCAATCTTAGCAGAGTCAACCAATAAACCTTGTTTACACACTATATGTCCCAACAATATCCCAAAAGGTGTACCAAAAATGCATTTCTTGATGATTAATTTTATCTGACATTGACTTCATCTTTACAACATTAGTCTTAACACTTCTACATGGTCCTTCAAAAGACTATGCATAGTCCAATCATCTAGATATACTTCTAGAAACTTATGTATGAATTCCTTAAAAGTAACTATGACTACCCTTGAAAAGATGGTGCATTATTCAATCCAAATGGCATGAATGTATATTGGTAGGATCCCCATTTTGTAGCAAAAGTAGTCTTATACATGTCCTCTGTAGCTATCTTAATCTGATGGTATCCTGAGAATCCATCTATGAATGAATATGCTTCTTGGCCTCCCACATTCTCTAAGACCTCATATGTAAAAGGGGTAGGGAAAGGGTCATGTAAGAAAGCATAATTGATTTTCCTCAAATCTACACAAATCCTTATCCCCCCTTGCTTCTTTTCTTGGACTAACATGGGGATGATCTATTCAAATTCCTCTACTGATTCTATAATGACAGCTTCCAACATTCGGTCAATTTCTGCTTATATACTGGATTCAATCTGTAAGGTCTCTATCTGACAGGTCCATCCTCTAGTTTGAGAGGTATCTTCATCTCACCTAGCTCCCCTGCTATGCCTTTCATCTCTATAAAGGTTGTTGGAAACAAGTCACTGTATTCGTGCAGTAACTCTATTATTCTTTGGAATGTTTTCTCATCCCAATAGTCTCCAATACTTGCCATTTTAGGATTTTCATTCGTCCCAATGTTGACTTTATTAACTTTGACTGCTTCAAAAAATACTTCTGACTCCATATATTAGCCTTCGACCTCTCTCTCTCCCTCAATATTTATTATCTAAATGTTGCGTGAATAATCTTCATCTAGTGCTTCCTCTTCGACATGATAACATGAGAGTAACTCTTTGACTGTATTTTTGTTCTGTTGTTGATATTCTGTTATGGTTTCAACCTCTAGTTCATAAAAACATATCACTCCCCATATCAACTTTAGTGTTGAATCAATGTTGGGGTTCTCATTTTCGAATGACAAAGTTACTACAAAATTCTACTATAATCTTGTCCATTCTGCAGTGCCTCTGCTCATCTCCTGGTCTATGTACCAGTTCCCTGTGATCCCTTCCAATGTATGAATAAAGTGATGAGGTCATTCTTCTGGCGGTGTCATCCTCCATTGTGTTATGCACCTCTCCAAGCGTTCCCCTGGTGTTCCTTTCCCATCATACTTATGCATTTTATTGCTCCCCTGTTCTATGCCAAATCTAATGCGCAGTAGTCATTTGCACTGATACCAGTCTTGAATTGTTTCTTTGTGCGCACCCCACAATCTTGTAGGTGTTTCCTTGAGTGAAATATCTAGGGCTAAGAGACTATGATTTTCTAACACTTCCTCTTCATATTTTTTCAAGAATTTCTCTAAGTCGTTTATCCCATGAAAACTGGAAAGTTCTTTTATATTTGTACCAACCCATCTTACTGCGCAGTCAATTATTTCACACCTCCTTGTGGAAACTTCATGTAATCGATGTTGCCAATTCTCCAAACCTGTGTCTAATTCGGAAGCACATGATGTAATTCTTCTCCAACTGAGTACCCCATATGCAATTGGGTTAACATAATCCTCTTCTCGTGCAGTGGTTTTGTACAACTGGTTTATTTCCTACATATCCAAACAAGTGGCTTCTACAAACCTTTCTCCTTCTGAAGGATCCAATGGTGCAATGACTCTATATTCTCCTAATTCAAAAGTCATTTTTCTTGTCTTCGGGTTGATTATAGCTTGGTTATCAAATTCCCAATCCAATCCAAGTAATGTTGGGTAAGGTTTTATGCCATCTACTATCTCTATCACTTAAAAAATTTCCATAGTGTGCACTCCATCCAAATCTACGGTCACACCTTTAAGCCTTCCAATTGGTAACACTCTGTTTTGATTTTCTAGTTTCAACTGGATAGGTGAATAGCCTAATGTGGGTTCCCCCATACACTACCATGTCTTCTTAGGCAAGACATTTACTTTAGAGCCTAAAGCCAATATAATATCTCCCATGTTGAAATCAACAATGTTAGCGTTCAGTCTAAATTATATGATTTCCCTTATTCTTGTATGGAGATGATTGATTGTTTTCTACTCTAACCTCCCTTCTACCTCTGTGTTGCATATTTCTAGCAGATTTTGTAAGACCTTAACAGATGATGGATCATTCAATAATTTAACACAAGATTGGAGAAACGTATTTATGGTACTTACTTTCTCTAAACGTTGTCCTTACTGGTATGGTCCATTAAGGATGGCATATCATACATTGGTGGGTTCTGGGTTTGTTGCACGATTAATGTAGACGAAACATTATGCTTGAGAAAATCTTGTATGGCCTCCTTAAATTTTTCCTTTTCTTTCTGCACGTCAAATTACTTATGTGGCTCAATATTCTTGTTAACCCATTGGTGTTGATATGGATCTTGTTTTTCTGCATCAACTCTTGTCTTGGCTCCTCCTCGAGTGACTATATTGATTTTTATCCCATCGTCCCTGGCTTCTACAAAAATCCATTGGACATTCTGCTTGTTCTAGTTCCTTTTTTCCTGGATTTTTCCCAAGAGTGTTGGGTAGTCTTCTGTGCCATGGTATGTTGCACGACAGTACATACATGTTGCTGGTGGAAGTGGACAATCCCTTGCATAAATTCCTGGTTGTTGGAAGTTGTGGAACACTATTGGTCCTCTGCCTCATCCAAATTATCCTATGTCGCATCCTCCACCTCTGTATCCACGTCGATCTCCTCGTGGTGCATTGTACTGGGGTACCTAGTTATACTGCACGGGGTTATACTATGGTTGCACATTATTGCACTACGGCTTTTCATTATTATATGATGGTGGTACCTGGATGAAATGAGGTGCAACTTGTCCTATAATCATTTCTTCTTTCACCCTATAAGTGTCTGAAGTTCTTTCTCTCATCAGCGCCATCGTTCTACGCTCCTTATCATCATGACCCACCGATTTGCAAAAAATGAAATATGAACTTTTTGGTACTGTCTTATACTTCTGCATCATTGGAAAATAATATGGATCATGCCCATGCATCTTATAAATCTCACACCATAGTCCTCTTGTTGTAAAGGGGTTTGGCACCCCCGTTTCCATATACTGTGCAAAAGTTTGACATTTGTTCTTGTGGTGTCCTTCTGTCCTGCATAGCGTACACCAAACAACTTCTATTTTCTCCTTTCCCTTATTCTGGTTAAGTTGAAATGTTAGATTCTTCAAATCCTCCTTCATCTCCTCTATTGTTGGATCTGTCTGTTGATACTGGTTCTCTTCCAATTGTAAGGTTGCCTGAGTTTGGAACTTCTATTGTATTAACAGATATTTCAAGTGTGGTAACAGTGAGTTCACAAATAAGTGCCTATGTTGCATGTCAGCAAACATTTTAACCTCTAATCTATCTCCCAAACAGACTCACCTAGTTTATGCCTGGTTTCTACCTGATTTCGATCATTTCATTCATGTACTGGTCTTTTGAGATTGGCTTCTGAAATTCGTTTACCAGTAGTTTTTTCACATCTACGATAGTCTTTGGTACTCCCTATGGATTGTTTACATCCAAGCTCATGTACCAGTCCAACGCACGGTCTCTTAGTGTGATAGCTAACTGTGTGATCTTTGTATCCTCATATGTGATATGATTTGCTTACCATATCTTCTCACAAATGAATAAGTGATTTTTCAGGGTCCTCTGATAACTCTCCCCGAAATTTTGGCAATCTAATCGTGGCATAATATCCCGCCATTTTGAATTGTGTTGAACTACTGTCTCTGCATGGTGTAGATAATACTATTACTTCCTGAAATATCCCCCCCATTTGGTTTTCCTTGATTGGATCCCTATCCTATTCTTCTTCTTCCACTAAAATTTGGTTGTCTAAACGTCGATGTTCTTTCTAGTGTATTAGTCTCACATGGGGTTGTAGGTTCCACACTGACGGTGATTTGGATTAGATTTTTTCCTTATGTTCCTGACCCTGAACCTCCTATTTTCCTTTCATGTGTTGTGCGCGGGATTTCCTCAATATGCTCCACATCCCAGATATCATCTACCTCTTCTTCATCGCTCACCAAGCCCTCTTTGTCGGCTATGGCTCTCTTCTTGTTATTCATTTTATATTGGTAGGGTATTTCGTTGTGCGTCTTTCCAACTTTTTCCATTGTCTTCTTTATTTGGTCCTCTTCCATCATTATTGGGTCCATGGCCTCCTTCTTCTTTCCCTTATCCATCTCCCAATCCATATCTCAACCTCTTGTTAGTGCTTCCCCCCTTCCCCCATGCACGCAAGGAAGTTTAGTTGTTTCAGTCCATAGTGATCACACTGTTGTCATACAATAAAATATTAATTGAAGTACACAACGATCTGATGTACCTACCTCTGGGTCCTTTTAGAACATCTTTTTTTGTTGCGGTGTAGCACTTCGCAGTATCTATTGTAAATTCAGTGATAAACCTTGCAACAATAATGTCAAACCAAAAATATAATGTGCGCGTAAATTTTTCATTAACTTGTTGTAACTGCATGATCTCCACATGATTCCACTCTAGCTGTTTGATTCTATTTGTAGGGCGGTTGTCCTTTAACCTCAATAACCACTCCTGCAACAAATGTGGGAAATCACAGAAAAATACCTCATGCAAGTCACTAAACACATATTTGTCGAGATATTTGTGTGGTGTTAACTTAGGGTTTTTGTTGTCCTTCTGCGCAAACTCAAGTTCCTTTGTTTTCAACCATCTTTCAATCTCCGCCTTCATTGGATTCCATGGCCTGAACATTCCCTTCTATAATTGCATTCTCCGCATGTTACTTTCACGGATCCCGTCCACTCAATCCTGTGCAGTTCCAGCCGGAAACAAAACCATTTGTTGGTTAACTTCTTTCTTGGGCTTACCCAGGTTCTGATCTCAATAGGTTTCCAACAAAACCCTCAAAATTATCAACCCTCCTGGTAAACCAGAAGGCAATGTTGTGCACATGGGCCACAACGCAGTCTCACTCGAGATAGTTTTTATGGGGGACTGCAATACTCAGGTGTTTGCAGTCTAGGAATGAGTGGGTATTGTGATTGGGTTATTTCTTTCTTATGAAATACCCTTGTTAATTTTTCATCTACTTCTATGATTCATTCATCTTTATACCTATGCATGCATGTTGATATAGCTACTTTAACCATTCATTCTTAAGCCAATGATCAACAAAAAAGTAAAGAATTCATAAATAATCACATAGAACTCCAGGTTTTACCATGGTTCACCCCCTCCTAGGGCTACATCCACAAATATTTGGATTCTCTTCTCTTTTATTGATTTTGCTGCAAAATCTTGCATTGTGCACATTACATCTTCAGTAATACAATCAAAATGAGGGTAAGAACCCTCTGTGATGTTGACTAGATCACACCAGGCTCCTCATCCTCTGACCTAACCTTCAAAGACTAACTTATTTGACTCTCCTATAAGACTTATTACAATTAGTAGCTTTCCCAACCAATTGACTCTCAATACTTAACTGGCATTCCTTCCTTAATACAAGATCTCCTCTCTTTTTCCTTCTTCTTTTCCTATTTTTTTCTCTCTTTGACCTAGACCTCCTAGGTCCTTATTTATACTACTTTATAGGCTTATAGTCGTTACAATGTTTTTCAAAAACCCTAACCCTATCACGGTTAGGCTTGTATGTCTGCGTGCAACATTGCTTTTCCTCCTGCATGCTGCTTTTCCTTATTTTTCCACATGCTTCTTTATTTCCACCTATTGCGTGCGCTCCAAAATTAGGGCTTTCTTTCCAAAAATAGGTATTTCCCCAAAACATATCTTTCTCCAAAAATAGGCATGTGCCCAAAATAGACTTCCTTCTCAAAATAGGCTTGCGCCCAACAACCAAGATCCTTTATCTTGAACTCTGAGGCCAACTCCCTATGCCACTGTAGCAAACTTTGTTTTTCCAGTTTTTCTCACTGGCTACTCCCTCTTTCTGGGAGAACCCTCTTTCTGTGAACCTTCTTCTCTCAAATTTCTTCCAAATTTCAGAGAATAACTAGTTGATCTCTGACTAGGTCAAACAATACATAGTCAATTCTTTAATACACTAGAAAACAATAAATCTCAAGGATATAGGTCCTTTGTCTTGTTTTAGGTCTAAATAGAAATGTAGCTTCTAGCCAAAACACCAATAAATATGATATATGAAGTCAAACCAATTGCTAGGTATTCGGTGAATATAAATTAATGGGAAATTTTTTATTTTACCACTAGTCGACTTATACCAAGTTGAACCTATGATAGTCGATTTCCAATTGATGGAAATACACATCTGACAAAGGCCAATATAGTGAAATTCGGGTCTACTCTTCCACATCTCACCAATATGTCCTTGATATACAATGGAAACAAACTTTCCAACTGGTCGATATCACTGTCGACAAGCCTTTGTACATCATCCCACGAGTTTCCTTTCTCCGGCCTCAACTTGTTTACAAGTTTCTACAAAATGGGAAGTATGGACCTCTTGCACCATCCCTTAGGACCAATATTGCATGCATGCGACATTGTCCGCACATATGCATACCAGAGAAGTTACTCAAATAGAACAATCTTTCTAATAGATTGACATTCACCTCATTTGCAAGCATATAGTCACGCTCCATCTCTTTGAATTGATGGACTAAGTCAACATCGAATCCAAAAGTTTGATCAATCATTCAAATGTGCAAGCTATGGAAGAAATCATCTTCCTACTTCACCCATTATAGGAAAGACTCATGACGGTTCCCACCGCTCTCTCCTAAACAAGAGGAGAATCTGAGAGCAGAAAATCCGACAAACTCTATGGGAGTCCATAGATGGAAGCAATCTTGATTGTGTTGGCCATGCTGCTTGTCGACAGATTCTGAAGAAAACTCGAAGCGTTGGACTGTGCAGCAAATGATTCATGGAAGAGAAATGTTGCAACTCTCTCCATTGATCTCTGCTCTTTCAATATTCTCTCTCTATTAATTGGGTTGAATGATAGACTCTCCAGGACCTTAACTGCATTTTCTCTAACACTCCATGAATCTGGATATTCAACAAGTGTTGCGAGCCTTTGAATGGTGATGTGATTGGAAGCTATTCTAACCTCATTTTCCTCGAGCATGGAGAGCATATAAAGCACCTCTATGGGCTCCTCGAGCACGATGGTTGATCCATATTTCAGTAAGTCGATCACCCTCGATATTGAACCTTCATAGGTAGAAAGATATAGCAGAGAATGTAAGAATCTCAGCCTTAACAGATACATGCCTCTTATCTGTTGTATTTCTAAATCCAAGTCCAGCATTGATTCAACGAATACAATATCCATCAGTGAATTTGAATACTCAATCCTTTTGCAAACTTGGATACATTGTACCACCAATGATTTATTATCATAATTATCAATGCTCTCGATCAGATTCCATAAGTGCTCTAATAATCCTACAGTGTGTTAATTTTTTATGAGATGGAAATCTTCACACAAGACTCATTTTCCTGGGCCCTCCCGTGAGGGAGTCAAGCCAAGTCTCACTTCGATACCATATTGATTTTTCATATGAGATAATATTGTATATGAATATATTATTACAATAATGAGTGTTCCATATATAGAGAACATATGGTGACCATCCATAAAAAAATGCGTCCCTTGAATAATAAATAACTACTTATTTATTATATATATTTATACTTTATATTATAAATATCATGTCATATATATATATATATATATATATATAGAGAGAGAGAGAGAGAGAGAGAGAGAGAGAGAGAGAGAGAGAGAGAGAGAATGTCTTCTTGATGTTGTACAAACGTCAACAGGAAGGACCTGGCAATTTCTCTGGTGGATGTAGCCCACACTAGGTGAACCACGTATATTTGTGTCTCTATTGTATTGTGTATCTTATGTGTTTTATTTTCCACATTTGTTTTATTTTAATGCTCCACGATCCTATTTTTCTAACACTTCTATTACTACACTTTCCACCTCATTTCCCCCCAGGGTCACCTGGGATACCCCCCTTGTGTAGGATTTCTCCTTCACTAAAATGAGGGGAGTACTTACCTAAGGTGACAATGGATAGGTATTCCCATAGTTATCCCCATCTTGTGTATTGCGTCAGGCTTTCCCCAACCTACAATTTGTGTGATAATAGGGTGCAAAGGAATGCGTGCATGCAAGAATGTGTGCTTGTTCCTAGAAATGTGCACACGTCCTTAATCCTACAACACAATGGTACTCACCAAACTGCCACACACACTTGCAAACTTGGATTATTTATGAACACACGTGCATTCCTAAGAAACACGTGTTCAGGAACACGCACACGTTCCTAAAAAAATTGAAATGAAAATAATGTGCTCATTCCTAAAGCACTTGCGAGTTATTAGTGTAATATCCCCACTATAATCCCTAGTTTAATTACTGATTAATGTAGATATAATATGTGGTTACAACCAAACGACGTATATGTGAAATGTATATCTGATTTTTACTAATTAAATGTGATGTCAGCCGCTAAGGGAACATGGACATAGATGGGTGTTGAATTAATCCACAAGAGAGGGGAAGGTCTAGGAAAATGTCTAAGAGAGGGGCCCCATGAGGAATTACCCATTTCTATTGATTCCACCCACATTTATGAATTTTCACTACAACAAATCCTTGTGATGAGCTTCCTTTTTAGCTTCCTTTTTTGCTTCCATTCTCTGTTTTAATGTATTTTTCTTCATTTTTTTGCAAAATCCAGTGCTATTTATCGGGATGGCACTATTTTGGATGTTATTTGCACCGAGAAACACAATTCGGTGCTCAATTAGGTTTTATTAACTCCTAACTTAGCACCTAACTAGGAGCTTGATTTATTGCCTACTTTAGCACCTACTTTAAAGCCCAGTTTTGTGCCTTATTTAGCACCCAATTTAGCTTTGCATTTAGATTCGAGTTTAGCTTCTACTTTATCTTCCAGTTTAGCTTCCTAGTTAGCATCCATCTTAGCTTCCTTTTTCGCTTCTAGTTTGTCTTCCTATTTGGCTTTCAATTTAACGCTTATTGTGCCTAAATAGTTAAATTGTGGAGTTATTTTTGGTTTAGTGGATAGGGGCTTTGGGGATTAGGGTATTTAGGGATTTGGGGTCTAAGGATTAAGGGTTAAGGGATTATGGGTTACAGATTAAGGGATTAAGGGTCAAGGGATAAGGGATTTGTGGCTTAGGGGTTAGGTAGTTTAATGGTTAATTGCTTAGGGATTATATATGGTCAAGGGATTAATGGCATCCATCGATCCCACGCACAATATTTTAGATCATCCATGTATCATTGTCATCATTCGTCATTGACATAAGTAGAATATTTTTCGGAAATCTCTTTAAATTTCATGGAACTTCCAATACACCCATCACAAATGTCTTCACCGACCCCACACAGTGAGAAGTGAATGGGGCCAACATTGAAATTTCTTCAATCTGTGACTGTATGCATCAAAATTTGACATGGTTAGAATAGACACATGTCTTGATGGTATGGGAGGGTTTCAAGACTCAAGGATGTCCGATGTCCCCACATAATCTTTGAGATCATCCATGTTTGCATCCACGCTCTGTTGACGGGCATTTATGACACGTCGACAACGAGAAGGGAAAATCTGGACCGGGATTGCCTATTTAACTCAAGTCGTTTGGAATTATCTACCCTAATGGGTTTTATGGCTCTGTTAGCCAACTAGGATTCTAGTAAATTTAAAAGATGTAAAACTAACTAAATGTACAATCCTATTAATCAATGCACTAATACAATTACTTAATTGATAGTAATATTATATACAGTAGATATATACAATTACAAGGTTTAAATAAATCCTCGTGAAAATGATTGTTTTCAACTTAATGGATCAAAATAGGATGCAAAAATAAAGGAAATTGTTTTTGTACTATGAATGACAGAATAATAAACAATGAGTGAATAAGATTATAAATGATATAATGACAATGGACAAAGCATTTAATGTTTAAATGATGTAATCATTATTCATTCGCGAATTAACAAATCAAATAAAATATAAACTAACTAACCTGATGTTGATCAGTAGTACTAAGATAGATTTGTCTTTTTGTATTTGTATAAGCTCCACTTAACCTATGTCAAGTATAAATCTATGACAAAAGCAAGACGATACTTCCTTAAACAACTCAAGGAAATCTTTCATTTCTTGGAACAGATCTATGATAACAGAAAAACAAATAGACTTTCTCTCATGTGACTTTAAAATGTCCAATAACTGAAAGTGAAATAAACTCCAACTCTCATAAAATGGTATTACCAACTACCCAACATTAGATGTAAACTCAGGATGTATAGATAGGCGATCAGTCATAGATATTAAAAGAACCAAAATATAATGAACCATGTGAAGAAAAACACAACATGAAAAGTTACATGCAAAATAGTCTAAAGATAGTTCAATACAAATAAAGTTTCATGCCCAGAAATTATATGAGAAACAATAATGACATTGCACAGTCTACAAAAGGACGAAATCCAAAAAGTAAATTGTCTCCCATATAGTTTCAGAATAATAAGTCCATCATATGGTCCAAGAGGAATTGTCCTTATTCCTGAGCAAGCAATGTTATTTAAAACAAGTTCCTAGTTTGTTCCTCATATCATGCAAGATAGTGACACATCTACTTTAAAAATCATTTACTAAAAAAAAACAACCATAAAGATAAGTCTGTCGGAACCATTAATCAAAAAAACGTTACATTATTAAAACGTTATTTTTCAAAAACAAAATTACAAGTCCATTGTATTCCCAAATTTTGACTCATTCTTTTAAATCTTTGCACATTGACCCGATGTTCACCTGAGATAGAGAAAAATGAAATCTAAATTAGAAAACAATTAAATAAATAAATTTCAAATACAAGCTACAAAATCTTTGATTCTGTAGCTGGTCTAAATAAAAACAAAATCAGTTATTATCCAAACAAAATCCAATCGTGAATTACAAGAAAAGTATTTACCAATTAGAAATTTGAAAGGGAAACATAAGACAAATCTGAATTTAAAATAGCATTGAAACTGGTGGAGTTTTTTATAATCACATCTCTCGATCTCTTTAAACGTTTGTTCGCCCTGAGCGAATTTGATCGGATGCTAGCTCTGAGATCATCATTTTCCTTTTCTAGAACTGAGTTAAGAGTCCTTACTTGATTCAGTTGAGTCTGTAGGTAAGGGATGTCTCGATAGTATCTTTGGATCCAGTCAAAACAACTTTCACAGTACACCTGTTATAGATTTGGCAATGGACGAATTCGGTTTGAAGTAAGAGGTTTAACATGTTCCATAATATTTCGAAGGTCATACTGAATACCTGAGAAACCTTCTTGTTCCTTTAAAAAAGGAGGCAAATTAGACACGAAATCATATTGGGGTGAATCTACCTTAGTTGAATCAACACTGGTATCATCAACAGAGATCGGGTCTTCAATATCAATGGTGGGGATAGGCTTCTCGTGGTTGTGACATTGATTCCTAACCATTCTGGAAAGGAGTCGACCGTTCCTGTTGTTCTTGAAGTCAATATCTTGAACCCTTTGTGTTTTATGTTTTCCCAACTTCTTGGTTTTAATTTCATTTATATCAACCACGTCTTGCCCAAGATTAGGAGTAATAGAGATCTTTCCCTTCAATTTATCCAACACCTCCTCTAAAGACTTTTTAGTAATGAATTTGTGCCTCTAGTGTGCGTCTCCGGTTGATTGATGAAAATCAACAGGGGTTTCAGTAAATAACACAAGCTCTTCTTGCAATTCGATATGAAGGTCTTGCAGAGAGTGAGTCGATGGGCAAGGGCTAGTAGGCTCATCTAAACACAGGGGTGAATCGCTAATTGTTTTAGGTGTGACTGGAACAAAACCATCCCTATCCATGAAATTTTTCACTTATCTCCAGCCTTTGACAATTGGGAAATGACTAAGACTTGAAGCAAGCCATGATGAAAGAGACTGGACTGTACATTAGGGTTTTGCCTCTGGTAAAATCTAGCCATCTTTTGAAGTCTTTTAAGCAGGTAAAACAGCATGTTCAAACCAAACCCTAAGAAAACCATTAACAGACATATATGAAACATGAATACTAATCCATATCATCCCTCGCAGGTGACGAATTGCTTGATAATTAATAATAAACCGTGCCATCGAGGTTTGAACAGATTTATGGGTGTACCTTTGACATCGTAGCGTGACTTCTTGGAAATCATTAACAGGTGCCACAGAATACCTTCGATTTTGAGATTCTTGAACCAGCGATCTCCTTCTCGTGACAGGCATGTGGCTTCTGCAATTGATTCCTCATTGAATTGCAACTGTAAATCCCCTATTTTGGCCCTAGTACTGTCGAAGGTATGGGCGAAAGCTTGGGCGATCTCACGGTTAAATCCATCGAATGAATGTATAAACTTAACCCACCCAAAGACTGTGAGATCATCCACAACATCGTCGTGGGTGAGTAAGGCTTGTGAGCCATTCGACTCTATCCTTACCACAGGGGCCATGGACTTGGTCACAATATACCAGCAGGTGTAGCAAGGAGGGGCCTGTGTTTGAAACCACCCAATATGAATGATAAGTTTTGCATTTTCGAAGGTGGCCCGATAACTAAGATTTCAAGAGAACGCCACCATGACTACCACTTTGGTTGTTGATTGAAAACTGAACCAGAGGACACACGTAATCGAAAACCACCTCCTCTATTGATAACCTAACCCCAAAAATGAAGCACCACTGACGATGCAATGAATGCAAGCTCAAGCCAGCATGACAAGGGTGTAATTGTTTTAGAGCATGGCTAACAGTCCTGTACAATAGTGATTAGACAGCAATATGACAATAGGGGATAGCATTCAAATTTTAAAATTATATCAAAGTTTAGTTTCAAAAAATGATCATGGAGGTGGTAGGTGACAATCAAAACTCCAAATGAAAAAATGATTAAGGCATAACCCAGAGGTGATCAACTCATATACTAATGGTAATTCACAAAACGATATGCTCAATACCCTTTAAGGTTCTTAAGATCATTAGGTTTTTTTAAAGTCTCATCCAATTTCACAAGGAGAAGTTTTAGAATTTTTATGATGTGTTTAGACCAAGCTTGTTTCAATTTCATGCTTAAACATTCATGAAATTGAACAAGAATAAGCGAGAGATTTATTGAACAAAATGAACTCAAAAACACACAACAACTAATCAAGCGATTTTTTCAAACATAAATAATAATTGAAGTCTGCGCAAACACAAAGAGGCAGCTGTTAAAAAAATTCTTTTGTCAAAACTATGTTTTAAATATAGATGAAAACGACACAAATATTTGGCTGCCAACATGTTCATAATGGACATGTCATTGTCATCATTCGTCATTTCCATCTGTAAAATATTTGTTGGAACTCTCTTGAAATTTCATGGAACTTCCAACACACCGATCACAAATATCATCCACCGACCCTGCATAGTGAGCAGTTAATGGGTCCAAGGTTGAAATTTCTTCAATATGTGCCTGTATGCGTCGAAATTTGACATGGCTAGACTAGACACATGCCTTGAAGGTATGGGAGGGTTTTGAGACTTAAGGATGTATGATGTCCCCACATAATATTTGAGATCGTCCACATTTGCATCAACATTCATCATGCATGCCTCATTGTTATCATTTGTCATTCCCTTCTATAGAATCTTTGTCGGAACTCTCTTGAAATGTCATGGAACTTCCAATACACCCATGACAAATTTCTTCCACCGACCCTGCACAATGAGTAGTGAATGGGACCAACGTTGAAATTTCTTCAATCTATGTCTGTATCCATCGAAATTTGACATAGTTAGACTAGATAGATGCCTTGACAGTATGGGATGGTTTCAAGACGTAAGGATGTTTGATGTCCCCACATAATATTTGAGATCGTCCATGTTTGCATCAACATTCATAATGGACGTCTCATTGTCATCATTCGTCATTTGCATCGATAAAATATTTGTCAGAACTCTCTTGAAATGTCATGGCACTTCCAATGCACCCATCACAAATGTCATCCTGCACTGACCTCTCATAGTGAGCAGTGAATGGGGCTAACATTGAAATTTCTTCAAATTGTTCCTATATGGGTTGAAATTTGACATGGTTAGACTAGACACATGCCTTGACGATATGGGAGGGTTTCAAGACTCAAGGATGTCTGATGTCCCCACATAATCTTTGAGATCGTCCAAATTTGCATCAATGTTCATCATGCACGTCTCATTGTCATCATTTGTCATTTCCATCTATAGAATATTTGTCGGAACTCTCTTGAAATGTCATGGAACTTCCAATACACCCATCACAAATGACATCCACCAATCCCACATAGTGAGGAATGAATTGAGCCAATGTTGAAATTTCTTCAAATTATTCCTGTAGGCGTCGAAATTTGATGTACTTGGAATAGACACATGCCATGACATTATGGGGTGATTTCAAGACTCGAGGATGTCTAATGTCCCCACATAATCTTTGAGATCATCCACGTTTGCATTGACATATCATTGTCATCATTCGCCATTTCCATTTGTAGAATATTTGTCGAAACTCTCTTGAAATGTCATGGAACTTCCAATACATCTATCACAAATGTCATCTACCAACCCCACATAGTGAGCAGTGAATGGGGCCAACGTTGAAATTTCTTCAAACTGTGCTTGTATGCGTCTAAATTTGATGTGGTTAGACTAGACACATGCGTTGACAGTATGGGAGAGTTTCAATACTCAAGGATGTATGATGTCCCCACATAATATTTGAGATCGCCCAATACGTTTTCATCAACTTTGATCATGGACGTATCATTGTCCTCATTCGTCATTTCCATTTGTAGAATATTTATTGGAACTCTCTTGAAATGTCATGGAACTTCCAATACACCCATCACAAATGTCTTCCACTGACCCCACACAATGAGAAGTGAATGGGACCAACATTGAAATTTCTTCAATTTGTTCTTGTATGCATCAAAATTCGACATGGTTAGACTAGACACATGCATTGACAGTATGGGAGGGTTTCAAGACTCAAGTATGTTTGATGTCCCCACATAACCTTATAGATCATCCACATTTGCATCAATGTTCATCATGCACGTCGATCTCATTGTCATTATTCACCATTCCCTTCTATATAATATTTTTCGGAACTCTCCTAAAATTTCTTGGAACTTCCAACATGCCCTTCACCATTGTCATCCACCAACCCCACACAGTGAGCAGTGAATGGGGCCAATGTTGAAATTTCTTTGAAATGTGACTGTATGCATCGAAATTTGACATGGTTAGACTAGAAACATGCATAGATGGTATGGGAGGGTTTCAAGACTCAAGTATGTCTGATGTCCCCACATACTCTTCGAGATCATCCACATTTTCATCAATGTCCATCATGCACGTCGATCTCCTTGTCATCATTCGTCATTCCATTCTATAGAATCTTTGTCATAACTCTCTTGAAATTTCTTGGAACTTCCAACATGCCCATCACCAATTTTATCCACCAACCCCACACAGTGAGCAATGAATGGGGCCAATGTTGACATTTCTTCAAAATGTGACTGTATGCGTTGAAATTTTACATGTTTAGACTAGGTGCATGCCTTGACGGTATGGGAGGGTTTTAAGGCTCGGGAACATCATTATCTTCATCATCGCCATCATCGTGGTTTTCGTTTCCATCGTCATCATCATCATATTCATCATGACCCAATTTTTCCATCCATGCCAACAAAGATCAAACCCAACATACCCATATTTACAACGAAACCTGATGAAGATGCCAATTTCCATTTATTTGTCTTTTTCTTGAGGCATTCTTCGGGATGATTAAACCATGATTCTATTAAGTTGAGACATCCCAAAATAATTTTATAGGGTCCAACATGCAAGTGGTTTACTGGTTAATGGGTTAGGGATTATATTGGGTGAAGGGATTAATGACATCCATCGACCCTACATGGTTAGCAGTGAATGAGGTCAATGTTGAAATTTCTCCAAATTGTTCATGTATTCGTTGAAATTTGACATGGTTATACTAGACACATGCCTTGATGGTATGGGAGGGTTTCAAGACTCAAGGATGTATGATGTCCCCACATAATATTCGAGATTGTCCATGTTTCAAGAGGTTAGAGGTTAGGGGGTTAGGGGTTAGATGGTATAAAGGTTAATGTCTTAGGTTTAGGCTTAGTGAAATATTTCAATTTGTTTTAAAATATAAATTGATGGACAAACTTTGGATACATTTAGCCTAATGGTTTGGATTTACATTGTTTTACATATACGATATTTGTAATTATATTTTTTAACAATTGCATATTTAATGTATTGCTACTGAGTAGGTTCTTCATCCTAGTTCAGTCCAAGTCTAACCAATAACCTGACAACACATGTAAACCATTATCAACCAATAAATTACCACTAATAATGCTAAATATTATCCAAGTAATCCTAAATTTTTTTTCCAACAATTCATAGAAAAGATTGAACACTTTAAGGATATTGCAATAGATAATTTTTATCGACACAAATAATACTGAAGCGTTTCAAATTTTGGGCCATAAGAATCAACATTTTTAAAAAATGGATTACAAATAATTATAAAATTTAGAAGTCTTGGTCATTAACATTATTGCCTGCAACAATGTCATCCAGTGTATCATTCTCAATGTTCATATGTTCTTTCAAGTATTTAATATTATCATCATCCTCATATTGACCTGCATCATCTTTATCATCATTGAAATTTGACTGTAGACCATCTATATTGTTACCAGATGTATTTGGATCATCATTTTCTATACCATCCATATTGTTGTCTTCCATAACATCATTTAACTCTGGATTGTTTTGTTCTTGTGCCTGAATATAGCCATCTTCAACATCATCATGGATGTTAATTTCTTCGATGTTATCTAATCTATCTCTCTCATTTTGTTGGCCATCATTGTTTTGCTCAGTATCCACTAATGCATCGTCAAATACATGCCTTAATCTTGGATCATAATGTATGACACATATCCATTTCAGATCCAAAAGATCTTCATAGAAAAATACATGCACATGAACGACATACATATATTAGATGTATGTTATGCTAATTTTATTGATTAATAAACACGTATATTATCGCAATAAAATATGAATTAATATATAAATGACCATTACCGCTTCTTATTTGAGTTAAATAAATACCCACTCACAATGAATTGGTAGAACATAAGGCTCCTTATCCTCCGGTAGGAACCTCAAGGAATCTACAGAAAACAATCCACAATGGGTATCATTTCCTCTCAAATGATTCATACCATCTACACTTGAAAATACAACAATTAAAAGAGAGGTCATCCAACTCAATAATTTCTTGGATTTTCCCAACATATTGTAGATTTTGTTCAATAATATTATTATCTTTTGAGCTTGCTTAACTAGATTGCTTGAAATAAACCATGATGCCACAATCAAAGAATCATCTCTATACATCTACACTTTCTACACGATCATGTCATCCATATGCCCACATTGGAGGATATTTCCTCGCCTATGAAAGACCATTTATTTCAGTGAAAAGAAATATAATGACAAATATTAAAATAGTTAATAGTGTCAAAATTGTAAGGAAGCAACATTTTGTAAAATTCCAACTGTACCTTTCTTTCACATCCTCTACACATGTTGATTTCATCTTCTGTTATGTTTGAATCTATACCTGCATCTTCTATTTGATTTTTAATTTTTTCAGTAACCCATTATAGTGTGCAATATTTGCCCCATTCCCCAAGCAGATCAGTGGGAAGAGGAGTATTCCTTGGGTTGGATCTCTTAAACTATCTCCTTGATTCTAACACTTCTTCTCTCTTTTTATCATACAAATCAATCCATTTGTTCATAAAGTCCATGTGGTACAGAATGAACTTGTCGAGTATAGCACTTACGTCTACACCTATTACATGTCAACATGTTTATTTGAAACTCTAAATGTTATGATGTTAATTTGACAAATAAATTACAAAGAAAATTAATGATTGCAATAAAAAAAAACCACAATGATCAAGAATTTACTTACTAATTTCTACTTGAACACCATTATATTGTGGTTTTTCTCCATCAATAATATATGGTGCTCATTCTTCATCCCAGAAGCATGGCCCATCTTCAAAATCCTTACCAAGGAATTCACATAGGAAGACAAATTCTTAATTCAATGCATACCCTTAAACCATACAACCCTATGGATGTGCCTTTTGTCAGACATATCTTTTTAGAGTTTTCATATACCTCTCAAAGAAAAACATCCACCTCGTTGATACGACACCTGCCAATTCAATGTCATTAACTAAGTTTATAAGTAAATGGACTTGTAGGTCCATGAAACTTGTAGGGAGCTCCTTATCAAATACACATATAATTTATGAAATTTCCTTCTTCCATTTTGGTACTTCACATTCGTGGATATCCTTGGAGGTTACCCACCTAATGTAAGAATAGTAAATTAGTATGAACCTTTACTGAAAAATTAAAATGGAATATAATATCTCTATGTCTTTCACACATGAACATTTCATACCACATACCTTGTAAATGTTGACAATCAACTTATGGAATTCCTTAAGTCAAAGGTAAGACATGAATCCCCCTTAATTTCCAATGGCATAATATGATATCAAACACATTTATCAAAGGTCATTAGTATTTTTTCTCACACAACAAAATATCAAAATATATTTAGTACTTAATCAATGTTACCAATAAAACTTAAATGATGATATATAATACCTTCATAAAATTATGAAAGTCATGTGTTTTAAATCTTTTGATATGTCCATCAACTGTAAAAGATTTATCCAATGATGACCCATAGCCAATATGCATCCTTATTGAACGAATGACATTTTTTAGTTGGTCTATCTCTCTTTTTTTCAAAATCCATGGAGCTTCTGTATATGTTTCATTTTCCCTATTTGGCCACAAATGTATTCTATCAATTTTGGTAGGCGAAAGAGAAACATATCTCCTCAAAGACAAGGTGTCCTTCTCTTTGCCTGATATATGTCAAAATATAGAATCTGGGACATTTTTGAAGATGTGCATACGATCTAATAGGTGAGATATTAATCTTCCCAAGCTTTCAATTCAACATCTTCATACTTCTTAATCCAATCACCTGGACCCTTAATGGAAGGGCCTCAATTCTCAACTTTTCCATCAAATTGATTCTTCGGGCGATTTCTAAACTTATGGTCTGGTGGTATAAAAACCATGTTGTTTGCGTTAATAAATTTATGTAAATATTTAGAATACCACCATTTAAATTGATCTGCACATAGTGGACATGAAAATATCCCCTTTGTTTGAAGCCCTGCAATTCAATAAGTAATGTTAATAGCATAAAAATAATAGTATAAAATTAAGTATGAAAGTTGGGATGAAAATAAATTATGAGTGTGAATACATACATATTTTATCTTACCAAAACATACACCAAGTTCTGGGAAATCATGAATAGTCCAACATAGCACCCCATAAGAAATGAAGGACTTATTTGATGGAGGACGTGATATGTCATACATTCTTATTCCTTTCCATAGCAGTTGCATATCATCAATAAAAGGCGCAATATAAACATCCATGTTTTTAACTTGATGTTTTCCTATAACAATGAGAGTCAGCATAAGGTTCTCCTTTCTAACACTCATCCATGGGGGAATATTATATAATATCAATATGACTGGCCAAACACTATAATTTGAGCTCATGAAAGAGAATGGGCACACTCCATCAATTGAAAGACCAAACCTAATACTACGTGGTTCATCTTTGAATTTACTTGGCCATTTTTCCTCTATGTGTTTTATTGCTTTGGAGTTGGTCGGAATTCACATGAATCCATCTTTACTCCTTTTCTTTTCATTCCAGTCCATCAATTGCACAAGTGACTTGCAACGAAACATTCGTTGAAGTCTAGGTATAATTGGCACGTGACGTAAAACCTTCTTTGGAACTGTAGGACCTTGTACATCTATACAATATCTCTTTTCTTTGCATACAGGGCATTCTACCTTGTTTTGATATTCATCTATATATAAAATGAAATATTTTTTACATGAATAAATTTTCTTATATTCAATCCCCAACTCAACCAACAACTGACGTGCTTCTCTGCAAGTTGATGGCAACACATTCTCTTCAAGGAATATTTTAGTTTTTAGTGCTCTGTAAAATTGTCGGAGATTAAATCAATTGAATGTTTGACTTATTATGAACATGTTTGATATGCTAATCTATACTAGGATTGTTTATATACAATATATGGTTTTAAAATCCCCTTAAATAAATATAAATGAAGTTGATGAATGTTTACTAATTACCTACACCAATTGGAAATGCAAAGTAAGAAATACATTTCAACTCGGTTCAGTAGGGTAGTGAATCCTTTGTCTAACCAACCAAATAGTGACTTGATTTCTAATAATATCAATGTGCATGCAAATGTTTAGGTTCTACTTGCACTCGATCTAAACACAGGTGTCTTCGTAGCTTACTTGATTGATTCTTTCAGCTTGTTATCATCAAGATTATGTTGGTGGTAATTACCCCTACTATCATCGTTATTGTCAACCATATGATCATTATCGTCATCATTGTTTCCATCCCCAAAGAAACTTGTAATCATTTCATTCAATCCTTCTTCATGCACTGCATTTTCAATATCATCATCATCATTAAAGCTATGTGGCATGTCATCAATGTATTATAATCTCATCAACTCTTCAAATTTATCAGCTGGTAGTATTCTCTTCAATGTTGCTCTTTTCACCCTGGTATGGTTTAAAGGATGCTTTGGATCATCCCATCCAAATATTAATAACCCAGTTTGATCTTGGGTATTAGTAGGTGTATCATCAATATATTCTACCTATCAACAAACACAAGCATTATTTAATGTTTGGCAACAATTGGATACATCATAATTGTATCAATTTCAAGGTAATATAATCAAATATGTCTTAACCAATAAAAATATAGAATGTATGAACATATATACATCAATTGAATAACGAAACATTATTTCATAGACTACTTTTTTATACAATAATTTCAAATAAAACACAATTTTGAAAACATAGTTTATAAAATTTCAATCCACACTCATTGATTATTCTTTGGTTTTTTGCCCTTAAGAACATCCTTAGGGAGACCTTGTTCTTCCCTTTTCTTTCGTGCAGGAGTGTGTTTTAAGAAGGGGTAATTAATAAATAACCCATCCCCAATGGTAAGGTCCATAATAGCCTCAACCATTATCAATATATCAACCTCTTTCCATATCTCCATCTTTATCATTTATAACTTCAACAAATTGACAATTTGGTCTTATAGTAGGGTCCCTTCACTTTCTACTATTTATAAAACCTACAATATTTTGTGTGTGTGTATGCACGTCCATCTATATACATAATATGACCTCTATTCATTTCTTTTCCACTTTCCAATTGGAGATGATGTGTATACATATTCGAATTTAGACCATATGTTGACATGCTAGGCTTATATTCTGCTAGCCTTCTCCATCCACCATTGCAATATGACGAACCATAATATGGCATTAATCTCCTAGTGGTTTGTTGTGAATTGTTTCTATGTTTAGATCCCACATGGACATTTTGGACAATAAAGAGGCCTAGATTTTCTCCATGAATATTGGAGTGTTGTATCTTGTAGGTGTATCCCCAAAATTGAAACACCTCATACACTCTAGGTAGATGTTGATCACTGGGCCAAGCGCAAAATAGTTGGCGATCAAATGTCTCTTTATAAATTGATCTCAAACTCAGGGGCAAGTCATCATCTCCATCACATTCATTCTCATAGGGTATTGTTGACGAGCATAAATGACACACCGTCAACTGGAAGGTCCAATTCGAACCGGGGTTGTCTAATTAACCCAAGCCGTTTGGAATGAAATGACCCGATGGGTTTAATGGCTCCGTTAGCCAACTAAGGTCCTAAAAATAATAAGAGAAATAAACTGATCTAAAGCTATGATTCTAACAATCTGTATACTAATTACTAGTGTTCAAATAGAAACATGAATATATACAAATGATTATAAACAATCTATATACAGTTTGCAAGGTTTACTTGAAATCTTGTGAAATGAATGCTCATAGTAGTGTTTCTAACTAAGATAAACAAAGTACAAAAATATTATTTTTTTCGATGTTTAAAGATTTTAAAACGTATAAATACTAAGTACAAACAATTGAAACAACGACACATAAGCAGTCAAAGCTAATTAATGCAATCATTGTTTCATTAATGAATAATTTAATTAAATAACACACAGACTAACCTGTAGCTAACCAGTGAAACTGAGCTTATCTTTCTGTGTTTTTTGGGCTCCAGCCCATCCTGCTTTTAAGGGAAACCTATAACTGAACAATACTAGTACTTCCGGAATAAATTCAAAGAAGTGTCTGATATTTGGAGTAAATTAATAACAACAGAAATACAAATTAAAATCATGTGATCTTAAGATGATCAATATTTAAGAGCGAGAGAAAACTCAATTCTGAGTATTTATATTCTCCATCATTTAACATTAGGAATAAATTCAATAATAATCAAATGATAGATTGATCACACATACAAAACAGAATGACGAATTATGGACAACATCTAAATATTTAACAATATGAAACACCATATGATGACAAGGTTAAAGCTAAATCAACCATAATGATATCTCACAATACAGAGGTAATAGAAGAACACAATGGAATAAGCATCACATGGGTCTAAAGCCAACGGTGAATTGCTTTCCCATATCCATTCTCAAAAGCACATGTCCATATTGTATTCCAGCAAAAGTTGTTTTTACTACCAAACAACAACAACTATTTAAACTTGTCTTGGATTAACAACCTCTTATCATGCAAGATAGAGGGTAATCCCAAAAAATATATTGCCATACAAAAAAAGAATAACAAGAAACCCTCCTGTAGGAGTTTGTTTATCAAAATTAATTACATAAATGTCATAGTTTTATCAACAAAAAGGGAAATTACTAATCTATGCAACGCTTGATCCATGATTACTTCTCCTTGTGAATAGCATCATAAATGTTATTTTTCTCGAAATGACAAAACGAAATTACATTTTAGAAAACAATACAAACTAACATTCAAAAATAGATTGGCTACAGAATCGTGACATTCTGTAGCTAGTCTTATATTAACAAAGAAAATCGAAATAAATCTATCTATTTGACTTTTACAACATAATCAAATCAAAGCAAATCAAAACCATTTTTTTACCATTTTAGAGATTAGACAATGAAGGGTCTGATAATTCTGAGTTAATGATAGCATTGAAGTTGGTTGCGTTCTTGATAATCACACTACTGGTTCGTTTGGGCCTTTTACTCGCTCGATCTGCATTAGACTGAACACATGCCTTTAATTCTTAATTTTCTCTTTCAAGCAAGGAATTTCAAGTTGCCAATTGTTTTAACTGTGCCTGTAAATATGGTATGTCTCTATAGTATAGTTCTACCCAATCAAGACAATTCTCGCAGTGTACAGGTGCTATCGCAGGAAGATATTGAGTGTACTCAGCAATGGGTGCTTCGGTCTTTCCTGTAGCTTGTTTCAAATCATGGCCTATACCAGTGAAGCATTCTTGATTTTTTAGAAACAAAGGTAGTTTAGAAACAAAATCGTATTGTATAGCTTCACTAATGGTTTCATTTTCGAGACACTGGTTATCCACATCTTCTCGAGCAAGGAAATCATTGATCTCATCATCGTTCAAGTGATCATCGACCTCGATCACTGAGATCGAGCTCAGATGATCCTATTGTCGATTTCTCAGACTCCTGGATATTAACTTGCCTGGTCTTTTGTTTACAAAACTCAAATCTGAGTTACCCTGTTTCTTCTTCTTACGATCTTTCTTAATAGTTGGTTTGTCACTAAAACCCTGATTCGGCTCAATAGCAGGAGTAGGAGAAACCTTCTCCTTTAATACATCTATTACCTTATTTAATGATTTTCTGGGCACAAAATTATATCTCGGTTTTTCACCCAAAGGGTTTTGCATAGCAACAGAGTTTGGTTCAGAGGACGCATGGTCTCCAAGTGGATCAACATCTTGACTTTTAGTGGTAGGGTTACAGGGACTAGGGTTCGTATTTAAATGCAAAGGTGTTTCAATTGTGTTCTCAGGTAGGGTGAAGTTATTCCTACATAGGAAATCTTCCCAAGTATCCCCAATCTGAGCTAAATGCGATAGCAGTAGAATTTGAATAAGCCCATGGTTGAAGAGGCTAGATAGAGGGTTTAAACTTTGTTTCTGATAACATTTAGACATTTTATGCAGGCTCAACAATAGATAGAAAGGCATATTTAGTTTGAACCCTAGGAAAATCATCAATAGGCTGATGTGATATAAAAACACTAAGCCATACCTACCCTCACAAGTTATAAATTGTTTAATAATTAGAAGCAGGTCGTGCCATCTAGGTTTTAAGAGAGTAATAAGTGTACATTTAGGGCAGCATGTCATTTTATTAGAGACCATGAACAGACTCCAAGGCACACCTTCTAACTTGGCGTTTTTGAACCATTTTTCGCCCTCATGTGACAGTCATGTAGCTCGTGTTATAGAATCCTTTGTTACTTCGAGTTGCAGATCCTCAATTTTGGCTCTAAATCCATCAAACGATTGAGAAAAAGCATGTGTGATTGCCAAGTTATAACCCTTAAACTTTCAGATGAAAATGTTTTAGCCATGGGCCTGTAAATCTCTTATGGCATCATCGTGGGCGAGAAGGGATTGAGATCCATTAGGTTATATTCTAACTACGAGAGCCATGGGCGTTATCATACAGACACAGTAAAGGTAATGAGAGGGAGGTTTCATTTTCTAATAGACAAATAATAGGGAGAGGTCTGTAAAATCGGAAGAGGCCCGATACCTACGGACGTGGGAAGTTGTCATTCTTGGTAGTTTGATATTTGAATGACAAAGAACCAGAGGACATGCAGGATTGTGAACCACTGTGCACAATGAACATTAAACCCAAACCATTATCTGCTGCCTATTCAAATAATGAATGAGAGTCATTAAATGTACAGGACATCAGTGTGTAATTGTGAGTACATCAGTCCTGTACCAGGGTGATATGAAAGTGATATGACTGGTAAGAGCTCTGGAGCACATTTCAAATGTTAATCCAAGGTTCTGCGTGATTAGGCATATCAAATATTAAAATCATAAAATCAACCATAGATATGATCAAGTCATAGTTCCCATAATGGATAAAATTGTGGCAATGGATTAATCAATAAGCTTACAAAACCTTAAGACTTATAAACATATAGGTCCCCTTGAGGTATAATCTCTTTAGCACAAGAAAATAAGAAACCACAAGCTGCAAAATGATTACCCAAGCAAAACTTATGTTTCAATTTCATGCTTGCAGTCATGAAATTAAACAAAACAAATGAAAATTTAAACAAAAAACTCATATACTCAACTAGCCCAATGAATCTCCTCGAAACCAAAAGACGGAAACATTTATAAATATAAGGAGGAGGCAGCTACAGAAAGATTTTATCCCTTCGTGATGACTTTTAATTATGATAAAAATCGATAGAATTGGTGGCTACCAACAGGTATGTAGTCCACCATCCCCTTGTATTTAAGCAAATTATGCATCTTTAAAGTGGTTCTTGTTCTGTTACTTGTTTTCATCAAATCCTCATCTTTGGAGATGGTATATGTGCACATATGTGTGTTAGATGTATCATACGATAAATGATCATCTCCCTCTAGGATAGAAGTTGGTGCTGCAGAAAATTTTTAACCAAGAACTTTATCCTACAAGTATTCATTAAGAAAAAAATTAATTATTTAAATAATATAAAACAATGTTTAAAAGAAGTATACATATTATTTATATCAAATTGGAAAATTCCTCAACACAATTCCTATTGGATTTGAATCGACTGTACGAGGCATACTACCCACTAGAAGCTCATCATCTATGTAATGTTTTTGTACAATCGCTCGTTTGAATTGTTTCTTTCCATGACATACAAAACATCCACAAACAACAATTTTCTCAAAGTATTCATCCCATGTACTATAGTCATGACCAACCTCTTGTTCAGTGCAATCATTTGTTGTGTCTGCAGGATCCATTGTCATAACCTCTTCCACCCATTGTCCTCTACATGATTTAACAATTGTAGGTCCATGTCCACATACATATCTTTTTCTTTTGCTATTTGAATGCTCGGGCTCTACATTGGCTCCAATATCCATCTAAAATAATCAACAACATGCATTAATTTTTGTCAAGATTGGATAATACACTATAAATTTTAATAATATTTTGAAAAAATATGGACGTATCAAAAAATTCCATCAGATCAAATTTTCCTAAGTTAAGTCAAAATTTGAGTATCTGATGTCCTGCGCCATCAGTTGTGTCCTCATTTCATATGACATGATCTGTTTCCATGGCCTTGTTTGGATCTTGTAATACACAACATAGAAAATAATTTTTAGTGCACATGTTGGTTTCGATCTCTTACTTCTACTTCTTGGGCTGACCCAGGTTCGTATCTCAACGGGTTTCCCGCAAAACCCTCTAAAACTATTGGCCCTCCTAGTAAACCAGAAGGAAACACAACACATAGAGTGCACTGCGCAGTCTCACCCGAGATAAATTTATGGGTGAATGCAATGCTCAAGTGCTTGCAGTCTAGGAGTGAGTGGGGGTCTAGGGGTGTATTCTATTTTCTTCATGCATTAATCTTGTTATTCATTCAAGTATTTCCAGGATTCATTCACCTTTAGGCCCATGCATGCATTCTAATATATATAGCTTAACCATTCATTCATAAACTAATTATTGACAGAAAGTAAACATCACATATAACCCATGTTTTACCGTGGTTGACCCCCTCCTGGGCTACGATCACAAATATTTGTCTTCTCTGCTCTTTTATTTAGTCTGCTGCAAAATATGGTGTTGCGCGCATTACATCTTCCATCATACAATCATGAAGAGGTTAAGGAACCTCTGTGAGGTGGACTAGATCACACCATGCTCCTCGGCTTGTGACCTAACCCTCAAATTTTGGCTTACTTGACTCTTCTGTTACCTTATTACAATAATACTAACCATTGAACCTCAACAATGAACTTACATTGCTGAAAAACAATTGAACATGTAACCTAGATCTCCTAGGTTCTTATTTATACTATTTTTCAGGCTTATAGCTGTTACCATCCTTATAAAAAAACCTAACCCTATCATAGTTAGGTTTACCTTCCTGTGCGCCATGTTGCTTTTCTTCTTGCATGTTGCTTTTCCTTCTTTTTCTGCATGTTGTTTTCTTACCATCGATTGTGCACGCTCCAAAATTAGGTCTTCTTTCCAAAATTAGGTCTTTCCCAAAATACACCTTTTCTCCAAAAATATGCATGTGCCAAAAATAAGCTTTCTTCTCAAAATAGGTCTATGCCCAACAAGCCCCCAAAACTGACTTGTAGCTCGTCTCGAGCCACTCAGGTGGTGCGCGCTCCCTAAACTACCCTATCCAGACTATGGAAATTTCCTGCTGGCTCCTTTCCTTTTTCTTTCATCTGCGCGACTTTGCTTGTTAGCACCTCTACTGTCTGCGTTGTTATCTCCTCCTACATTAATGATGTGATCTCTGCTTGTGCATGTTCTCTACTTGTCTTCTCTTCCTCCAACTACACAATCATCTGTGTTGCTTGTTCTTTGAGGGGTTCAAATTCAACTTGTCTTTATTTCTTCTATGTTTGCGCTGCTTTCAACTCTATATGAAGAGTCTTCATTTCTTGGGTGCCTTTCAAGCTCTCTGTGATGCTCATTGTTTTTTTCCGTTGCTTGATCTCTTGTATGGCAGCGCTGAATCTTTCCTCTTCCCGGTCCCACTGTTGGACCTTTTCGTCTTCTTCGAGGATAGTTCATATCTTCGTTGTTATGTTGAACAACTCCTTTATTTCCATGGCTTCTTTCTCCATCTCAGCAATCTAGAGTGCATATTTTTGTTCTCTCTGTTCCCAGACCTCTAGAGGAGTCGTAGGGTTGAGCCTTTCCTTGAGCTCCTCAATTTCATGCTTATATT
>ML788374.1:293720-323367 GCA_009831015.1 Picea engelmannii
GGTGCTCATTCTTCATCCCAGAAGCATGGCCCATCTTCAAAATCCTTACCAAGGAATTCACATAGGAAGACAAATTCTTAATTCAATGCATACCCTTAAACCATACAACCCTATGGATGTGCCTTTTGTCAGACATATCTTTTTAGAGTTTTCATATACCTCTCAAAGAAAAACATCCACCTCGTTGATACGACACCTGCCAATTCAATGTCATTAACTAAGTTTATAAGTAAATGGACTTGTAGGTCCATGAAACTTGTAGGGAGCTCCTTATCAAATACACATATAATTTATGAAATTTCCTTCTTCCATTTTGGTACTTCACATTCGTGGATATCCTTGGAGGTTACCCACCTAATGTAAGAATAGTAAATTAGTATGAACCTTTACTGAAAAATTAAAATGGAATATAATATCTCTATGTCTTTCACACATGAACATTTCATACCACATACCTTGTAAATGTTGACAATCAACTTATGGAATTCCTTAAGTCAAAGGTAAGACATGAATCCCCCTTAATTTCCAATGGCATAATATGATATCAAACACATTTATCAAAGGTCATTAGTATTTTTTCTCACACAACAAAATATCAAAATATATTTAGTACTTAATCAATGTTACCAATAAAACTTAAATGATGATATATAATACCTTCATAAAATTATGAAAGTCATGTGTTTTAAATCTTTTGATATGTCCATCAACTGTAAAAGATTTATCCAATGATGACCCATAGCCAATATGCATCCTTATTGAACGAATGACATTTTTTAGTTGGTCTATCTCTCTTTTTTTCAAAATCCATGGAGCTTCTGTATATGTTTCATTTTCCCTATTTGGCCACAAATGTATTCTATCAATTTTGGTAGGCGAAAGAGAAACATATCTCCTCAAAGACAAGGTGTCCTTCTCTTTGCCTGATATATGTCAAAATATAGAATCTGGGACATTTTTGAAGATGTGCATACGATCTAATAGGTGAGATATTAATCTTCCCAAGCTTTCAATTCAACATCTTCATACTTCTTAATCCAATCACCTGGACCCTTAATGGAAGGGCCTCAATTCTCAACTTTTCCATCAAATTGATTCTTCGGGCGATTTCTAAACTTATGGTCTGGTGGTATAAAAACCATGTTGTTTGCGTTAATAAATTTATGTAAATATTTAGAATACCACCATTTAAATTGATCTGCACATAGTGGACATGAAAATATCCCCTTTGTTTGAAGCCCTGCAATTCAATAAGTAATGTTAATAGCATAAAAATAATAGTATAAAATTAAGTATGAAAGTTGGGATGAAAATAAATTATGAGTGTGAATACATACATATTTTATCTTACCAAAACATACACCAAGTTCTGGGAAATCATGAATAGTCCAACATAGCACCCCATAAGAAATGAAGGACTTATTTGATGGAGGACGTGATATGTCATACATTCTTATTCCTTTCCATAGCAGTTGCATATCATCAATAAAAGGCGCAATATAAACATCCATGTTTTTAACTTGATGTTTTCCTATAACAATGAGAGTCAGCATAAGGTTCTCCTTTCTAACACTCATCCATGGGGGAATATTATATAATATCAATATGACTGGCCAAACACTATAATTTGAGCTCATGAAAGAGAATGGGCACACTCCATCAATTGAAAGACCAAACCTAATACTACGTGGTTCATCTTTGAATTTACTTGGCCATTTTTCCTCTATGTGTTTTATTGCTTTGGAGTTGGTCGGAATTCACATGAATCCATCTTTACTCCTTTTCTTTTCATTCCAGTCCATCAATTGCACAAGTGACTTGCAACGAAACATTCGTTGAAGTCTAGGTATAATTGGCACGTGACGTAAAACCTTCTTTGGAACTGTAGGACCTTGTACATCTATACAATATCTCTTTTCTTTGCATACAGGGCATTCTACCTTGTTTTGATATTCATCTATATATAAAATGAAATATTTTTTACATGAATAAATTTTCTTATATTCAATCCCCAACTCAACCAACAACTGACGTGCTTCTCTGCAAGTTGATGGCAACACATTCTCTTCAAGGAATATTTTAGTTTTTAGTGCTCTGTAAAATTGTCGGAGATTAAATCAATTGAATGTTTGACTTATTATGAACATGTTTGATATGCTAATCTATACTAGGATTGTTTATATACAATATATGGTTTTAAAATCCCCTTAAATAAATATAAATGAAGTTGATGAATGTTTACTAATTACCTACACCAATTGGAAATGCAAAGTAAGAAATACATTTCAACTCGGTTCAGTAGGGTAGTGAATCCTTTGTCTAACCAACCAAATAGTGACTTGATTTCTAATAATATCAATGTGCATGCAAATGTTTAGGTTCTACTTGCACTCGATCTAAACACAGGTGTCTTCGTAGCTTACTTGATTGATTCTTTCAGCTTGTTATCATCAAGATTATGTTGGTGGTAATTACCCCTACTATCATCGTTATTGTCAACCATATGATCATTATCGTCATCATTGTTTCCATCCCCAAAGAAACTTGTAATCATTTCATTCAATCCTTCTTCATGCACTGCATTTTCAATATCATCATCATCATTAAAGCTATGTGGCATGTCATCAATGTATTATAATCTCATCAACTCTTCAAATTTATCAGCTGGTAGTATTCTCTTCAATGTTGCTCTTTTCACCCTGGTATGGTTTAAAGGATGCTTTGGATCATCCCATCCAAATATTAATAACCCAGTTTGATCTTGGGTATTAGTAGGTGTATCATCAATATATTCTACCTATCAACAAACACAAGCATTATTTAATGTTTGGCAACAATTGGATACATCATAATTGTATCAATTTCAAGGTAATATAATCAAATATGTCTTAACCAATAAAAATATAGAATGTATGAACATATATACATCAATTGAATAACGAAACATTATTTCATAGACTACTTTTTTATACAATAATTTCAAATAAAACACAATTTTGAAAACATAGTTTATAAAATTTCAATCCACACTCATTGATTATTCTTTGGTTTTTTGCCCTTAAGAACATCCTTAGGGAGACCTTGTTCTTCCCTTTTCTTTCGTGCAGGAGTGTGTTTTAAGAAGGGGTAATTAATAAATAACCCATCCCCAATGGTAAGGTCCATAATAGCCTCAACCATTATCAATATATCAACCTCTTTCCATATCTCCATCTTTATCATTTATAACTTCAACAAATTGACAATTTGGTCTTATAGTAGGGTCCCTTCACTTTCTACTATTTATAAAACCTACAATATTTTGTGTGTGTGTATGCACGTCCATCTATATACATAATATGACCTCTATTCATTTCTTTTCCACTTTCCAATTGGAGATGATGTGTATACATATTCGAATTTAGACCATATGTTGACATGCTAGGCTTATATTCTGCTAGCCTTCTCCATCCACCATTGCAATATGACGAACCATAATATGGCATTAATCTCCTAGTGGTTTGTTGTGAATTGTTTCTATGTTTAGATCCCACATGGACATTTTGGACAATAAAGAGGCCTAGATTTTCTCCATGAATATTGGAGTGTTGTATCTTGTAGGTGTATCCCCAAAATTGAAACACCTCATACACTCTAGGTAGATGTTGATCACTGGGCCAAGCGCAAAATAGTTGGCGATCAAATGTCTCTTTATAAATTGATCTCAAACTCAGGGGCAAGTCATCATCTCCATCACATTCATTCTCATAGGGTATTGTTGACGAGCATAAATGACACACCGTCAACTGGAAGGTCCAATTCGAACCGGGGTTGTCTAATTAACCCAAGCCGTTTGGAATGAAATGACCCGATGGGTTTAATGGCTCCGTTAGCCAACTAAGGTCCTAAAAATAATAAGAGAAATAAACTGATCTAAAGCTATGATTCTAACAATCTGTATACTAATTACTAGTGTTCAAATAGAAACATGAATATATACAAATGATTATAAACAATCTATATACAGTTTGCAAGGTTTACTTGAAATCTTGTGAAATGAATGCTCATAGTAGTGTTTCTAACTAAGATAAACAAAGTACAAAAATATTATTTTTTTCGATGTTTAAAGATTTTAAAACGTATAAATACTAAGTACAAACAATTGAAACAACGACACATAAGCAGTCAAAGCTAATTAATGCAATCATTGTTTCATTAATGAATAATTTAATTAAATAACACACAGACTAACCTGTAGCTAACCAGTGAAACTGAGCTTATCTTTCTGTGTTTTTTGGGCTCCAGCCCATCCTGCTTTTAAGGGAAACCTATAACTGAACAATACTAGTACTTCCGGAATAAATTCAAAGAAGTGTCTGATATTTGGAGTAAATTAATAACAACAGAAATACAAATTAAAATCATGTGATCTTAAGATGATCAATATTTAAGAGCGAGAGAAAACTCAATTCTGAGTATTTATATTCTCCATCATTTAACATTAGGAATAAATTCAATAATAATCAAATGATAGATTGATCACACATACAAAACAGAATGACGAATTATGGACAACATCTAAATATTTAACAATATGAAACACCATATGATGACAAGGTTAAAGCTAAATCAACCATAATGATATCTCACAATACAGAGGTAATAGAAGAACACAATGGAATAAGCATCACATGGGTCTAAAGCCAACGGTGAATTGCTTTCCCATATCCATTCTCAAAAGCACATGTCCATATTGTATTCCAGCAAAAGTTGTTTTTACTACCAAACAACAACAACTATTTAAACTTGTCTTGGATTAACAACCTCTTATCATGCAAGATAGAGGGTAATCCCAAAAAATATATTGCCATACAAAAAAAGAATAACAAGAAACCCTCCTGTAGGAGTTTGTTTATCAAAATTAATTACATAAATGTCATAGTTTTATCAACAAAAAGGGAAATTACTAATCTATGCAACGCTTGATCCATGATTACTTCTCCTTGTGAATAGCATCATAAATGTTATTTTTCTCGAAATGACAAAACGAAATTACATTTTAGAAAACAATACAAACTAACATTCAAAAATAGATTGGCTACAGAATCGTGACATTCTGTAGCTAGTCTTATATTAACAAAGAAAATCGAAATAAATCTATCTATTTGACTTTTACAACATAATCAAATCAAAGCAAATCAAAACCATTTTTTTACCATTTTAGAGATTAGACAATGAAGGGTCTGATAATTCTGAGTTAATGATAGCATTGAAGTTGGTTGCGTTCTTGATAATCACACTACTGGTTCGTTTGGGCCTTTTACTCGCTCGATCTGCATTAGACTGAACACATGCCTTTAATTCTTAATTTTCTCTTTCAAGCAAGGAATTTCAAGTTGCCAATTGTTTTAACTGTGCCTGTAAATATGGTATGTCTCTATAGTATAGTTCTACCCAATCAAGACAATTCTCGCAGTGTACAGGTGCTATCGCAGGAAGATATTGAGTGTACTCAGCAATGGGTGCTTCGGTCTTTCCTGTAGCTTGTTTCAAATCATGGCCTATACCAGTGAAGCATTCTTGATTTTTTAGAAACAAAGGTAGTTTAGAAACAAAATCGTATTGTATAGCTTCACTAATGGTTTCATTTTCGAGACACTGGTTATCCACATCTTCTCGAGCAAGGAAATCATTGATCTCATCATCGTTCAAGTGATCATCGACCTCGATCACTGAGATCGAGCTCAGATGATCCTATTGTCGATTTCTCAGACTCCTGGATATTAACTTGCCTGGTCTTTTGTTTACAAAACTCAAATCTGAGTTACCCTGTTTCTTCTTCTTACGATCTTTCTTAATAGTTGGTTTGTCACTAAAACCCTGATTCGGCTCAATAGCAGGAGTAGGAGAAACCTTCTCCTTTAATACATCTATTACCTTATTTAATGATTTTCTGGGCACAAAATTATATCTCGGTTTTTCACCCAAAGGGTTTTGCATAGCAACAGAGTTTGGTTCAGAGGACGCATGGTCTCCAAGTGGATCAACATCTTGACTTTTAGTGGTAGGGTTACAGGGACTAGGGTTCGTATTTAAATGCAAAGGTGTTTCAATTGTGTTCTCAGGTAGGGTGAAGTTATTCCTACATAGGAAATCTTCCCAAGTATCCCCAATCTGAGCTAAATGCGATAGCAGTAGAATTTGAATAAGCCCATGGTTGAAGAGGCTAGATAGAGGGTTTAAACTTTGTTTCTGATAACATTTAGACATTTTATGCAGGCTCAACAATAGATAGAAAGGCATATTTAGTTTGAACCCTAGGAAAATCATCAATAGGCTGATGTGATATAAAAACACTAAGCCATACCTACCCTCACAAGTTATAAATTGTTTAATAATTAGAAGCAGGTCGTGCCATCTAGGTTTTAAGAGAGTAATAAGTGTACATTTAGGGCAGCATGTCATTTTATTAGAGACCATGAACAGACTCCAAGGCACACCTTCTAACTTGGCGTTTTTGAACCATTTTTCGCCCTCATGTGACAGTCATGTAGCTCGTGTTATAGAATCCTTTGTTACTTCGAGTTGCAGATCCTCAATTTTGGCTCTAAATCCATCAAACGATTGAGAAAAAGCATGTGTGATTGCCAAGTTATAACCCTTAAACTTTCAGATGAAAATGTTTTAGCCATGGGCCTGTAAATCTCTTATGGCATCATCGTGGGCGAGAAGGGATTGAGATCCATTAGGTTATATTCTAACTACGAGAGCCATGGGCGTTATCATACAGACACAGTAAAGGTAATGAGAGGGAGGTTTCATTTTCTAATAGACAAATAATAGGGAGAGGTCTGTAAAATCGGAAGAGGCCCGATACCTACGGACGTGGGAAGTTGTCATTCTTGGTAGTTTGATATTTGAATGACAAAGAACCAGAGGACATGCAGGATTGTGAACCACTGTGCACAATGAACATTAAACCCAAACCATTATCTGCTGCCTATTCAAATAATGAATGAGAGTCATTAAATGTACAGGACATCAGTGTGTAATTGTGAGTACATCAGTCCTGTACCAGGGTGATATGAAAGTGATATGACTGGTAAGAGCTCTGGAGCACATTTCAAATGTTAATCCAAGGTTCTGCGTGATTAGGCATATCAAATATTAAAATCATAAAATCAACCATAGATATGATCAAGTCATAGTTCCCATAATGGATAAAATTGTGGCAATGGATTAATCAATAAGCTTACAAAACCTTAAGACTTATAAACATATAGGTCCCCTTGAGGTATAATCTCTTTAGCACAAGAAAATAAGAAACCACAAGCTGCAAAATGATTACCCAAGCAAAACTTATGTTTCAATTTCATGCTTGCAGTCATGAAATTAAACAAAACAAATGAAAATTTAAACAAAAAACTCATATACTCAACTAGCCCAATGAATCTCCTCGAAACCAAAAGACGGAAACATTTATAAATATAAGGAGGAGGCAGCTACAGAAAGATTTTATCCCTTCGTGATGACTTTTAATTATGATAAAAATCGATAGAATTGGTGGCTACCAACAGGTATGTAGTCCACCATCCCCTTGTATTTAAGCAAATTATGCATCTTTAAAGTGGTTCTTGTTCTGTTACTTGTTTTCATCAAATCCTCATCTTTGGAGATGGTATATGTGCACATATGTGTGTTAGATGTATCATACGATAAATGATCATCTCCCTCTAGGATAGAAGTTGGTGCTGCAGAAAATTTTTAACCAAGAACTTTATCCTACAAGTATTCATTAAGAAAAAAATTAATTATTTAAATAATATAAAACAATGTTTAAAAGAAGTATACATATTATTTATATCAAATTGGAAAATTCCTCAACACAATTCCTATTGGATTTGAATCGACTGTACGAGGCATACTACCCACTAGAAGCTCATCATCTATGTAATGTTTTTGTACAATCGCTCGTTTGAATTGTTTCTTTCCATGACATACAAAACATCCACAAACAACAATTTTCTCAAAGTATTCATCCCATGTACTATAGTCATGACCAACCTCTTGTTCAGTGCAATCATTTGTTGTGTCTGCAGGATCCATTGTCATAACCTCTTCCACCCATTGTCCTCTACATGATTTAACAATTGTAGGTCCATGTCCACATACATATCTTTTTCTTTTGCTATTTGAATGCTCGGGCTCTACATTGGCTCCAATATCCATCTAAAATAATCAACAACATGCATTAATTTTTGTCAAGATTGGATAATACACTATAAATTTTAATAATATTTTGAAAAAATATGGACGTATCAAAAAATTCCATCAGATCAAATTTTCCTAAGTTAAGTCAAAATTTGAGTATCTGATGTCCTGCGCCATCAGTTGTGTCCTCATTTCATATGACATGATCTGTTTCCATGGCCTTGTTTGGATCTTGTAATACACAACATAGAAAATAATTTTTAGTGCACATGTTGGTTTCGATCTCTTACTTCTACTTCTTGGGCTGACCCAGGTTCGTATCTCAACGGGTTTCCCGCAAAACCCTCTAAAACTATTGGCCCTCCTAGTAAACCAGAAGGAAACACAACACATAGAGTGCACTGCGCAGTCTCACCCGAGATAAATTTATGGGTGAATGCAATGCTCAAGTGCTTGCAGTCTAGGAGTGAGTGGGGGTCTAGGGGTGTATTCTATTTTCTTCATGCATTAATCTTGTTATTCATTCAAGTATTTCCAGGATTCATTCACCTTTAGGCCCATGCATGCATTCTAATATATATAGCTTAACCATTCATTCATAAACTAATTATTGACAGAAAGTAAACATCACATATAACCCATGTTTTACCGTGGTTGACCCCCTCCTGGGCTACGATCACAAATATTTGTCTTCTCTGCTCTTTTATTTAGTCTGCTGCAAAATATGGTGTTGCGCGCATTACATCTTCCATCATACAATCATGAAGAGGTTAAGGAACCTCTGTGAGGTGGACTAGATCACACCATGCTCCTCGGCTTGTGACCTAACCCTCAAATTTTGGCTTACTTGACTCTTCTGTTACCTTATTACAATAATACTAACCATTGAACCTCAACAATGAACTTACATTGCTGAAAAACAATTGAACATGTAACCTAGATCTCCTAGGTTCTTATTTATACTATTTTTCAGGCTTATAGCTGTTACCATCCTTATAAAAAAACCTAACCCTATCATAGTTAGGTTTACCTTCCTGTGCGCCATGTTGCTTTTCTTCTTGCATGTTGCTTTTCCTTCTTTTTCTGCATGTTGTTTTCTTACCATCGATTGTGCACGCTCCAAAATTAGGTCTTCTTTCCAAAATTAGGTCTTTCCCAAAATACACCTTTTCTCCAAAAATATGCATGTGCCAAAAATAAGCTTTCTTCTCAAAATAGGTCTATGCCCAACAAGCCCCCAAAACTGACTTGTAGCTCGTCTCGAGCCACTCAGGTGGTGCGCGCTCCCTAAACTACCCTATCCAGACTATGGAAATTTCCTGCTGGCTCCTTTCCTTTTTCTTTCATCTGCGCGACTTTGCTTGTTAGCACCTCTACTGTCTGCGTTGTTATCTCCTCCTACATTAATGATGTGATCTCTGCTTGTGCATGTTCTCTACTTGTCTTCTCTTCCTCCAACTACACAATCATCTGTGTTGCTTGTTCTTTGAGGGGTTCAAATTCAACTTGTCTTTATTTCTTCTATGTTTGCGCTGCTTTCAACTCTATATGAAGAGTCTTCATTTCTTGGGTGCCTTTCAAGCTCTCTGTGATGCTCATTGTTTTTTTCCGTTGCTTGATCTCTTGTATGGCAGCGCTGAATCTTTCCTCTTCCCGGTCCCACTGTTGGACCTTTTCGTCTTCTTCGAGGATAGTTCATATCTTCGTTGTTATGTTGAACAACTCCTTTATTTCCATGGCTTCTTTCTCCATCTCAGCAATCTAGAGTGCATATTTTTGTTCTCTCTGTTCCCAGACCTCTAGAGGAGTCGTAGGGTTGAGCCTTTCCTTGAGCTCCTCAATTTCATGCTTATATTAGTCAATTGTTTGTGAGATCAGGTTGATCTTCTCCTTTGCGCTTCTCTGTGGTGCCTGCGCATTGTCTGGGATGTGATCATAAACCGTTATTAATCCTTGTTCTAATTTATTTGTGCGTTCTTTCTCCTCCTCCTTCTCCACGGTCAGTTGGTCGCATGTGATTTGCAGCATTTCAACGAATACTCTACCCACCTCCAAGTTTGTTGCATCCATGCAAGCCTTGGACTGTACTTCTTACATGACACTGGCCTGGACTCCGTATGGTTCCTTAGTGGTTATTTATGTCGTGCCCATTTCCAATTGTTCCACCTCCCCTATGGGTTTCTACGCAGTCTCCTGGTCCAATCTGATCATTTTATGCATTACCGTAAATGTCTCCCTACCCTGGACTATGAACTGCATTGTCTCCTCTCCTTCTTTCTATGCAGGTGGCCACTGTGTCTTTTCTTGTTGTTGCGTTGTGGCCTATGATCCTGCTTGGCTCCGTAGTTGTTGTATGTTCTCATGGACCTCTATGAGCTTGGCCATGATCTCTTCATGTTGCTCCTCTGCAATTTAGACCACTTCTTCACCCCTATCTTGGACCTTGTCTGCGACTAGCTCTTAATCATCCTATGCCAGGGTGATGTCTGGGTCCTTTGTGTGATATTTCATTTTCTTGCACACCTATTTTTCCTGTGTAGGCTTCCTTAGTGTTTGTGAGGGTTGTGCCCCACTTGTTGTACCATGGGTTCATTCTTCTTTCCTTGTTGTTGTACCATGAAGTATCCTTCTTTCCAGTCTATGGCTAGCTTCCTTTCCTTGTTGTTGTTGTTGTTGTTCTCCTTGGTTGTTTTGGTACTGCGTTGCTCCCGGTTGGCTGATTCTGCACTGTAGTCATTCTAGTATTATCGCTCAGGCTACTTGTTCTCGCTAAAGATCCTGCTTCAGCCTTGTACTTAGGCCTAGAGGATTGCGTCGTGACTTTCCTTATTTCTGATATTGCTATTGGTTGTTGCCACTGTGTAGGCCAGTCTTTAATTATCCAATCCACTTCCTCTTTGGTTACACAATACTGCATCTCTAGCATGCCTTCTTTGGATCCCTTATGGCTTGGATCCATATGTGATGCCTGGACACCTTGAACTTGGCTATCCCATCTGTCTCCTAGACTACCTCCATTGATATGAGCCACACATTCATTGTGCGTTGTTGTATCTCTTCTAGCAACATTGAAAAAACCATGTTGTTTTCCTGTTGTGTTTTGTTTCCCTTCGCACACTTCACGGCTAATGCAATAACACCTGTTGGCGCTTCCTCTTTGCGGAATTTACTCAAAATTTTGTAAGCCATAAGCTTGCCAGTGAACCTTGTCGCATTGTCATTGATATCCTTGATTACAATGCCCCTATTTCCCTTAGTGGTGTCGAATTGCGCTTTAACCAGTTCTGTGATTTCTTTCTTGCGTGCCTTGTTATCCAAGTATTCCTCTGGCTACGCACTGAATGTGGGGAGTCTTGTGATCTTGGAAATCAGTGCCACATATATCTGTACCGGCCTGTCCATCCAAAGGATGCTTCCATGTACATGGGCGACTAGTTGTTTTACGCAAAGTTCGGCATTCTTACTGCGCCCAAAATGTGGTATATCCAGTAGGTTCATGATGTTTGAGTTATAGAGCCCCATTATCCACTGCGCGAGCTCCAGTATGGGTTTGTTGAGGGGTCCAACTTCCCCTGTGTTTATTAAATAAGTGTCCTCGACCAATCATGGCAATTTGGTCCCATCACACACATCATGGTATGCGTACCTGAGTTCTGGTACCTTCCCCAACATATCCTCCACAGTAATCACTTCATCTCGGAGATATGGGAGTGTAACCTCCATGGCATCTAGCGCCTTTATTTTCTGGCCCACAGTAGATGGGCCTACCTCTATTGCATCTGCATCCTCTTCTTCCCTTTCATACTTCATTCGGTCGGTGATGTCTTCGACCAAAACTTCCTTGTGTTCATGGGATTGTCGCGGTCCCATTGTTTCGTCAAGATTTGCAGGCGTCTCAAGGTTAGGGTTCGGAATACCATTACAAGCACTGGAGCTCTTCCCTATTTCTCCTTGTTGCATTGTTGATGTCTCTTCCTCAACCCATGTCGGGCTGATTGATTATTTGTCTGAGGTGGTAACATCCTCCAATGCGACCACGTTCTCGGGTTGTGGCATTCTTTCCTTATGCCTTTGGCCCTGCCAAGTAACCTGGACGTACTAGCCTAGCACAATGAACTTTGGTGGGGTCATTCTCGCTCGAATTCATGCACTTGCTTTCTTCGACATAAAATGCAAGCTAGGGAACGCACTATGTTTCTCGCTATGTTCTCAAAAATCGCTAAGTGTTGAATAAACGCGTGTTTTTCGCCTTTTATAGACCCGGTCATATTCATTTTCCACTTTTTGCGTGCATTCGCACCGAGTGTAATGTTTCCTGTGCGTTGTCTTCTGATGTTTGTCGCGGTAATTACTACGTGCAATTTTTTTTTCCCATACTTTCTTATGGTTCAACCAACTTCTGTGTCTTTTTGTGTTTTTCTCTCGTTTTCTACTTTTGTATTTCCTTTTTCTTTTTTTTTTCTCCTTTGTATTTATGTTTATCACTTTTATGTCCTAATCTCTACTATATTACACTATATACATGATTTTCTTACTGCGCTATGACTTTTAGGGGTTAGGAGGTCGACTTTCCCTGTACAGTTTCAGTCGACTCCTATTGATCATTCCCTTCAGTTATGTTCCTCCCGAGTCTTTTAATTGCATAGATCCCCCATCTGTGACAATATTTACTTCATATGGCTCTAGCCATTGCATTCTAAATTTACCAGGATGTTGAAAACATTTACTATCATAGAGTAGGACTAGGTCTCCCTCTTAAAACTCTTCTTTTTAATATGTTTGTCATGCCAGGGTTTATCTCTGGCTTTCTGTACTTCTTGGTGAAATCTTTCCATCATCATGTCGTCTTCCATTTCCATTAGTTTATTTAACCTTTCCTGTACTGTGCCTCTTTCTGTCATGTTGGTAATTGTTGCTATGTGCAGACTGGGTACCAGGAATTCTAATGGCACCACTGCTTCCTGCCCATACACCAATTTGAATGGTGCATGTCTTGTCAACTTCTTACATGTGGTCTTATATGCCCATAGTACTGTTGGTATTTTCAAGTCCCAATCATCCCTATTGACATTGTAGATATTTGTCAAAGCATTTTCCAAGATCTTATTGAAGGATTCTACTGTTCCATTTTCCTGAGGATAGTATGGTGTACTCTTCTGGTGATAGACTTCAAGCTCCTCAGTCATAGCCCTGATGGTATTGTTGATAAAGTGAGTTCCTTGGTCACTCATAAAAATCCTTGGACATCCCAATATGGTGATCACTTGCTCAAACAATAAGTGTGTTGTTGTCTTTGCACTGCAATATTTTACTGGTGTTGCTTCTTCCCATATTATTAAGTATTCAATTGCAGTAATGATATATCTAGATCCTTACCTTTTTACTAGTGGAAGGATTGGTCCAACAAAGTCTATTGCCCATTTTTCAAATACCTACAAAGTTACTTGTGGTCTTAGAGGAATCTCATCCCTTCTGTTGGGTTTGCCAACCCTCTGACAGACATCACATTTATGGAAATATTCCTTGGCATCTCTATGGATTGTTGGCCACCATAATCTTACGCGTAATACCTTCTGCGCGGTAGCTTTTCCTACATAATGTCCTCCAACAATACCTTCATGACCTTCTGCCAAAATTCTAGGCCTTTCATGCTTTAATACACACCTTCTCAAAATGCTATCTGCGCCCATATTATATAAGTGTCCTGCAATAAGTTGATAGTTTGCGGCTCTGACAACCAGATTGTTCTTCTGCGCAATGCTAAACTCTTTTAGCACAATCCCTATACTTAAATATTCAATGATATCAGCAAAGTATTCATCATCTACATGTACTGAAAATAGTTGTGCACCAGGGAAGTTGTCTTCAAAGTTGGTAGGTTCTTCTCCATTAGTTACCCTTGATAGGTGATCAGGTCCTGCATTCAGCTTCCCTGGTTTGACTATCACTTCGAAATCAAATTCTTGAAATAACAATAGCCATCTATAGATTCTCCTGCCCAACATTGGCTTGTTGACTAGATATTTGAGGGAAGAATGTTCTATGAACATCTTAAACTGTTTACCCAGTAAGTAGTGCTTGAACTTTTGCAGTGCATATACCATGTCTAGGCCTTCTCTTTCTGTGCTATTGTAATTCTGCTTTGATTTTGACAATTTTATGCTTGCAAAGGCTATAGGGTGGTATAAGTATCCTACTCTTGGATGTGCCATAATTTCTCCAAGTGTTATGGTTGATGCATCTACATGCACATGAAATGTTTTTTCCTAATCTGGGAATACTAGGATAGGTGTTGTGACCATCTTTTCTTTTAAGGTGTCCAACCCTTGTTGATAGTCGTCATTCCACTGGAATCTGGGATCCTTCTTTAACATTTTTTCCATTGGCACAGTAATCTGCGCATATGCCTTTATAAATTTCTTGTAATAGCCTGTATGTTCCAGTGTTTCTCTCAACTGGCGCATTGACTTTGGTGGTGGTAATTTTACAATGACTGCAATCTTGGCAGGATCTACTAGTAAGCTTTGTTTACACACTATATGTCCCAACAATATTCCAAAATGTGTCCCAAAAATGCATTTCTTGATGTTTAATGATATTTGACATTGTGTGTGTTATCACTCCAGGAGTTCTTCTAGGTTGTAGCTCAAAGAAGCATGGTAACTTAGCTAATATCTCAATGGTGTATAATATTCTCTTAATTGGATCAAGTCATGTAAATAAATCAGACCTGCTCTCTCAAGACATGCATAAACATAACCAGATGACAAGGCTTTTAACTATCATTGTTCATAGGGTTTGTAAATAAGTGAATGTATGGAGAATTCTTACTATGCCAGCAGACTCACACATAAAGATACATGAATGGCCAGTCACAATGAGCAAATGATATTTGCAATTCAACTCATCAAAGCAATGATAGGATGACAGCCATCAGGCTTTAGACAAACAAAATAGACATGAATTAAACATCCATGTGCAAATATAGAATAGACAGGAAAATGTAAGTCTGAACAGATAATTGCAAAAGAAGCTTGCATAATATGATCTGCAAATGAGAAGCTTGAGTACAGAGTGTGAAAAAGTCTCCAAAGTTGAACCTCCTTTAGCCCCTCAAGACTGATTGGCTTTATAGCCTTTATAATATCAATGAGATCCTATCAAAATGGATCTAAAATACTAATAATAGAACAAGGTCAAAACAATTTTCAAATCATAGGATTAGATCCTAACTTAAAGGAATCAAATCCTAATTATAATCTGTTATCTTCAACATCTTCGACAACTGCAGCAATCTTTGACACGCTTAGAAACCTTCAAGGTGATTACAAGGCACTTAAAATCTTCCTTTGACAGCTGGACAGTATCTTGACTAAAAATAGAAAGGCTCTTCGACCTTTATATCCTTTGCATCAACTTCAAAAATTTAAAAGAGAGAGTGATCTCTTGATCTCTATCCCTTTTAATTTTATCATTCATTTAGAATCTTCCTCAAATGATTTGGCAGCAAAAACATTTGATCTGAGAGAAAATACCATCATTTTGCCTATCTCTGTGCTTTCGGTGGCTTGTGAGCCAAAATTATAACCTATTCGGTGGCTAAAGACAGCTGTGAAAGCCTGCCTAAGCCACCGAAAGCTCTGTTTTGAAAACAGTCTTCAAAATCGCAAAAATGCATTTTTGTCTCAGCTTTCTGATCTTTAAGGCTGATCCTTTGGGGCCTCTGCATCTGAATAGAATCCATTGAAGCTTTGTCAATCAATAATAAATCAGAAGATGAAGGTAATATATTTGACCGAGGTCTCTTACCAAGTTTACTTGCAATAGATTTTATTGATATTTCTTCTGTATTTTCCAGATTATCAATTCTCTGAAATGCTCTTTATCTCATTGAGAAGAATATCTCATGAAGCACACTGTGCTTTCCACAGGGAAATATCCTTGGCATTAACTCCTGACTCCCCAAATTTTATTCCCTGGTTACTCATTACAACCACCACCCAGATTATGTTCTAATTGATTATCACTTGAAGAAGAAACTCTGACAGTTTTTCCAAGAACAATATGAACACTTTAATTATCCAACACTATATGTAATGCATCGAAGTGAAGGGAACAGTAGGAGTGCAAAAACTATGATATTCCTCATATGTAGTTGCGGTGATGAGAAGAAAGAAATGGTGCCATGCTTTGTTTATATGGATCAAAGATCCAAGGTTTGATGATAACAGAAGTAAAGCAAGCAACACTATGATGGCAAAACATAGAGCAGAGAAATGAAAGTGTGTTCTCTGTAAAACTAAAAACACCCTCAATTCCTTGGATGCTCGATGAGATTTGGCAAGAGAACGCCATCCTGCTTGGGTGCTATGTGTTGAGCTATGTGTTGTGTGGTGATATTTACTCGTTGCCTGCGCACTTGATGCATAGAAGAGAACCTTTCGAATATAGAAGAGACAAAAAAATTCTATCTTGCAGCTGTCATAAAGCAACATTCATATTAAAAGTGAAAATATCAGGCACACAGAGGTGAAGGATCAACCTCGACACTTCAAACCTTGAAAACCGAAGACCGAGATCTGCTTCTCTGTGACATTTGCACATGGCACCTGTTTGTGGTTTTTCCTTTACTATCTAAAAATCCAGATTGAATTGTGGCAAGCTTCACAAATTGTCACTACAAAACTGTAGTTGTTGATTCATTCAACAACTCAACAATTCTGGTATCCAAGGCTACGATGCCAACGATCTCCATAACTTTGGAAAATGACATGATCTTCATTTTCCCTTGACACCTGCATGACATCTAGATCCTTGCAATCTGTTTTTGAAGAGATAAATCTCGGATATAAAGCTCTCATCCTGCAAATCAAGCATCTAGCACATATTTCAATTAGCTTAGCGCTTGGGTGATTTATGTGTTGGTTATGCGTTGGCTTGTGATAACTGCTTGTTGCCTGCACATTTGATGTGTGGGATAAAACCACTCGGCCCCCAACATTGAACAGGTTCTTACTCCTCGTGACTTGGCATTCGGTCAACTATGTGGAACCCAGCCCGAAGAGATAGCTACGATATAATGGCATTGGGCTCGGCGCTATGTGTTGTGGCATACTTAGCGTTTAAACTTTGTCTTATAAACTGTCGTGGCTTTATGCATTTGTTCTTGCCAACGCATAACTATATCCCATATATAGTAGTGTTTATTAACTTCAATACCACATATGCGCCAATACTACTATGCATGATCAATGAAACATGTAAAGAAAAGGGCTTAGCACATGCATTGGGTTTATGATGGTTAATGTGTAGCTTGTGCTTGACATGTGGACATGGAGTTTGGTACTAGACTTAGGAAAAACACTTTGAACACACACCACTTTTGCTTTGGGGGATTTTTTGAAATAAAAATATACATTTTATTTCAAAATATAAAAGACATAAAAGCTATGGAATGACATTTATTTGTGTCTTTTTGTATTGCAGGTTAAGAGGTATGGTATCAAACCAATCTTAGGCAAAGATATTAATAGGAGATTATAAAAGGCTTGATGAAGAATTGAGACTCTGATACTGGCCAAAATACCTAGGGGAACGATAATTCAAGTAGCGAGTAATGAGGACATTCTAAAAAAAATATCATTATTTTTTGGTCACTAACATCGTGCATCTTTCTAAAATTATCCTTCATACTTATACATGGTCCTTTAACAAACTATATACAGTCCAGTCATCTGTATAAACTTCTAGAAACTAATGTATGAATTCCTTAATAGCAGCTATGACTACTCTTGAAAAAATGGTTGGTGCATTCTTCAGCCCAAAAGGCATGACTATGTATTGGTAGGATCCCCATTCTGTAGAAAAATTAGTCTTATATCTATCTTCTGGAGCTATTTTGATCTAATGGTAACCTGAGAATCCATCTGTAAATAAATATGCTTCATGGCCTCCCACATTCTCTAAGACTTCATCTGTAAAAGGGGTAGGAAAATGATCTGAATTATTTTTGGCACGAAATAAGAGCGGAGATATAACATAGAAATATACAAATATATTGCAAGAGATCCAATAATATAACATAGGTATATCAGAGATAAAACCATAAACACAAAGATACAATAATACACAATTTCTATTAAGGAGCGAAATGTATAAAGACTGTAAAAATACAGAGTGAAAGACTCGCTAGAATGGTGGGAGCTTATCTCTAAGGAGAGATGTGATAGCTACTCACATTTGCAACAAGATGATTTAAAATGAGGCTCTAAAGACCTTTTTAACATAAATAAAATCCAAAACCCTAACCCCAGAAGATGAATAGCCAAAAAGTTTGTGGTCCCCGATGGGGGTAGTTGATACGTCAACTTCCTGGGGGCGTAACTTTTGCATACGATCTTCGTTTGGGGCACTCGATACACCGTTGGAAAGGTATAACTAAGAAGAACGAATTTTGACAAGCCTAAGCTAGATTATTTGGTAATTTCTTGGGGCCCAAATCCCCAAAAAAACGTCATTTGGGGCCTCAAAACAACCCTGGAAGTTTGGGACCCGAAAAAACTGTTGAAAAACTGCCAAGGTGGAAAACTATTTTTCGAGCTAGTTTAATAGGTGGGTGGCCATCAATATCCACCTGGATCAATCCTCCCTCCTTAGGAAGCAATGGTCTCCATTGTGTTGAGTTCCCAGGGGATAGGGGGAAGCGTTTGTTGAATCTGAACCTTGATGAGCTAGTTGCCTTGCTGGAGAAGTTGCATTGCTTAGCTTGTTGAAGGTTGTCACGAACCTGTGGCTAAAAGGGATGGACCTTTTTAACCAAGCTGGCCACATGAGATGACTATGTGCAGAAGGAATCCTTGCACTTTGCTTTGATCTTGTCGACCTGCTTATGTTGGATAGAAGGTGTTTGGGTCGAGGATGTAGTGGTTGCAGTGTCCTTTTGTTCACCTTTTGAACAGATTGTGAAGAAGCTAAATTTTGTAGTATGAGATACTACCTTTCGACACTGTTTAGGTGGGACATTATTTGGAACTACCATTGGTATCCTGTAGAGATGACCCCCCAGAGTAACAATGACACTACGGGGTTGAGACTCATAAATAGTATGGCACTTCCACATATATGGTTGGCCTAAGAGAACATCACAGAAATATAGTGGGGAAACATCACATAATACCTCATCCTTGAAGGGATGGATTTTGTATGACAATCGACACTATTGGCTGACAGAGAGATCGTGTCCCTGGCAAAGCCACCCGATGCTTTATGGTTGTGGGTGTGGTGTTTTCAACAATCCCAATTGTTTGACGACCTCTGTTGAGATGAGGTTCTTCTGGCTTCCACTATCAACAATAAAATGCAGTGGGGTCCCCTTCACTCACATCTGTGAATGAAAAAGGCACCCCCCCTCCTCGGGATCTGTTGGTTCTTCTGGTTGAATTGCTACACTCGCAACAATAGCAGTGAGGTCTGCGTCGATGATCCGTCTTCTAACAGTATTTTTTGAATCATGGTTCGACTCCTTACCTTTGACCTTGGCCACCAATGAGTGTTTTGAGTGATATTCATCGGTGTTGTGCTAGGGGATTTTGTGGAAATCACAACATTTTCCAGTGTCCTTCTTCGTCTTTCCGCTACCCTTTTTTCCCTGTGGCTTGGACTGGTTTTCTTAAGGATGGTTGTTAGGGTCGTCTTTACCATACTTTGTTTGCTGCGGATTTGCAGACCCAAACTCTCGCTTGTTCTAGTGCTTAAATTTCCGCTCAATTTTAACAACATATCGATAAGCAGCACCCAGTGATGAGATGTCCAGAAAATCCATTTCAGTTTTGATGTATATGTGTAGAGCCCCATGGTATTTCAGAACCATGTGTCGCTCGGAGTCTTTTATACCCAACTTGGTGCACAAGGTATAGAAGGTATTGGTGAACTTCGGCACTGCTTGGCCCCTCTCTTGCCGCAGTGTGGTCCATCTCATGTATTGGTCGTCATAGTTTCCAACAAGGTAATATTGTTCATTGACCGCATTCACAAAAAAATCCCAAGTGAGCTCGACCCCATATATTCCAGACACCTCTGTGGAACTTTTCTCCCAGTAAGTTTCCCACCAATGTTTGACATGGGGGAGAGCCTTAAGGAGTGCGAAGGTGATCTTTTCCCTGTCGGAGAAATTATGAACAGAGAAATAACCTTCTATCATATTTAACCATTTTTCTAGGGCATTTGCATCTATTTTTCCTTCAAATACGAGAATATCAAAATTAACTTTTACCTTGAAAGGTGAGATGCCTCCAAAGTGGTCGCTTGATGAAGATGTGCATGTTGTTATCGGTAGGCGTTGAAGGATGTGGGAAGAATTCTCCATCATTTCATCCCTCTGTCACGTGAGAGCTTGCTCAAGCAACAGATTAATAGAATCTTATGCTCTGTCATTTTTCTTTTCTTCTGCCATGGAGGATTTCTTGGGCGTGCGAGAGCGATTGTCCTCAAGAGAGACAAGCTCGAGACCCAACTTGTTATACTCAAACCTCGTCGGGGACAGGCACTAAAAAACGATCAAGAGCAGCCTACTCTGATACCACTAATCTTTGTTATTTTTTAGAACGAAATGAAAGCAGAGATATTACAATGAAATACACATAAATATTGCTAGAAACAGAGAAATACAGTAATACATGATTTATATTAATGAAAGAAATGTATAGAGATTGTAAAAATACAGAGTGACAGACTCGCTAGAATGGTGGCAGCTTACCTTTGAGGAGAGATGTGACAGCTACTCGGATTTGCAAGAAGATGATTTACAATGAGGCTCTAAAGAACTTTTTAACATAAATAAAATCCAAAACCCTAACCCCGGAAGATGAAAATCCAAAAGGTTTGCGGGCCTCAATGGGGGTAGTTGATATGTCAACTTCTCGGGGGCGTAACGTTTACATACGACCTCTGTTTTGGGTGCTCGATACACTGTTGGAAAGGTATAACCGAAAAGAATGACTTTTGACTGGCCTAGGAAATTTCCTTTAGCATTTGTCTTGGCCCCAAATCCCCAAAAAACATCGTTTAGGGCCTCAAAACGACCCCAGAAGTTTGGGACCTGAAAAACTGCCAAGGTGGAAAACTATTTTTCGAGCCAGTGTAATAGGTAGGTGGCCACCGATATCCACTTGAATCAAAAAAGGGTTATGTAAGCAGGCATCATTCAGTTTTATCAAATCTACACAAATCCTTATCCCCCCTTGTTTCTTTTCTTGGACTACCATAGGACTTATCCATTCAGATTCCTCTATTGGTTCTATAATAACATCTTCCAACATTCTGTCAATTTATGCTTTCACTTTCTGCTTATATATTGATTTCATTCTATAAGGTCTCTACCTGACAGCTCTTGCCTCAGGTGTGAAAGGTATTTTCATCTCTCCTAACTCTCCTGCTATGTCTTTCATCTCTATAAAGGTCGTTGGGAATAGGTCATTGTATTCGCACAATAACTTTGTTATTCTTTCTATTGTTTGTTCATCCCAATATTCTCCAATACTTGCCATTTTAGGATTGTTAGTTGACCCAATGTTGAATTTCTTCACTTTGATTGGTGCAACAAATACTTCTAACTCCAGAGATGGACCTTCCACCTCTCTTTCTCCTTCAATTTTTGTAATTTGAATGTTGCGTGGGTCATCTTCATCTGGTGCTTCCTCTTCAACATGATAGCATGACAGTAGTTCTTTGACTGTCTGTTTATTTTGTTGTTGATATTTTGTCATGATTTCAACCTCTGGTTCATCAATAAATATCACACCTTTTATCTGCTTCGGCGTTGAATAAATGTTGGGGTTCTCATGTTCAAATGAGAAAGTTACTACAAAGTTTTGTTGTAATGCTTTCCATTTTGTAGTGCCTCTGTGCATATCCTGGTCTACATACCAGCTCTTTGGGATTCCTTCTAATGTGTGGATGAAGTGATGAGGCCATTCTTCTGGTGGTGTCATCCTCCATTGTGTTGTACACTTCTCCAAGTGTTATGTCGGTGTTCCTTGCCCATCATACCTCTGCATTTTATTGCTCCCCTGTTTTGCACCAAATCTAATGCGTAGTAGTCGTTTACATTGGTACCAGTCCTGAATTGTTTCTTTGTGCGCACCCCACTATCTTGTAGGTGCGGCCTTGAGTGCAATATCTAGGGCTAAGAGCCTCTGATTTTCTAACACTTCCTCTTCATATTTTGTCAGAAATTCCTCTAAGTCATTTACCCCGTGAAAATTGGGAGGTTCTCTTATCTATGTACCAACCCAACTTACTAAGCGGTCTATTCTTGTGCACCTTCTTGTGGAAACTTCATGTAATCGTTGTTGCCAATTCTCCAAACCTATATCTGAGTCGGAAGCACATGATGTGATGCTTATCCAGTTGAGTACCCCATCTGTAGTTGGGTTGACATAATCTTCTTCTCGTGCAGTGGTTCTATACAACTGGTTTATTTCCACCATATATAAACAAGTGGGTTCTACAAACCTTTATCCTTCTGGAGGATCTAATGGTGCAGTGACTCTATATTCACCTGATTCAAACATCATTTTCCTTGTCTTGAGGTTGATTATGGCCTGGTTATCAAATTCCCAATCCAATCCAAGCAATGTTGGATAAGGTGTTGTGCCATATACTATCTTTATTACTTTGAAATATGTCATAGTGCACACTCCATCCAAAACTACTATCACACCTTTAAGCCTTCCAATTGGTAAAAATATGTGTTGATTTGCTAGTTTCAACTAGACAGGTGAATAGCCTAATGTGGGTTCTCCCATACACTGCCATGTCTTCTTAGGTAAAACATTTACTTCAGAGCCTAAGTCCAGTATAATATCCCCAATATTGGCATTGAGTCTTAATTCCCTGCTTGTCCTTCTTCTTGTATGGAGGTGATTGACTGTTTTCTACTCCAATTTCCCTTTTTCCTCTGTGTTACATATTTCTAGCAAGTTTTGTAAGATTTTGATAGATGATGGGTCCTTTAATAACTTAACATAGGATTGCAGAAAAGTTTTTATGTTACTTACTTGCTCTAAAGGTTGTGCTTCACTGGTGTGGTCCATTGAGAAGGGAATTTCATACATTGGTACATTATGAGTGTGTTGCGCGGTTGATGTAGAGGCAACATTTTGGTTGAGAAACTCATGTCTTGCCTCCTCTAATTGTTCCTTTTCTTTCTGTGTATCAAACTACTTCTGTGGGTCAATACTCTTCTTCACCCATTGGTGTTGTGTTGGATTTTATCTTACTGCGTCAGTTCATGTCTTAGCTCCTCTTCGTGTGACTATGTTGATGTTTCTTCCATCATCCTCTAGCTTCTGCAGAAATCCATTGTACATTCTAGTTGTTCTGGTTCCTCTTTTATTGGATTTTTCCTAAGAGTGTCGGACAGTCTTTTGTGTCATGGTCTATTGTACGATAGTACATGCATGTCAGTGGTGGAAGTGGACATTCCCTTGCATAATTTCCTGGATGTTGGAATTTGTGGCACACTATTGGCCCTCTACCTCATCCAAATCCTCCTCTACCTTGTCCTCCACCTCTGTATCCAACCCGGTCTCCTCGCGATGCATTATACTGAGGTACATGGTTGTACTGTGCAGGGTTATACTGTGGCTGCGCATTATTGTATTATGGCTTCGCAATGTTATATTGTTGCTGCGCATTATTGTATGGAGGTGGTACCTGGTTGAATTGAGGTGCAACTTGTCATGTCATCATTTCTTCTTGCACCCTATAAGTATTTGAAGTTATTTCTATCATCGGCTCCATCATCCTACAATCTTTATCATCATGACCTACTGACTTGCAAAAATTGCAGTATGAGCTTTTGGGTATTATCTTATACTTCTGCATCATTGGAAAATGATATGGATCATGCCCATGTCTTTTACAAATATCCAACCATGCTCCTCCTGTTGCCAAAGTGTTTGGTACTCCCGTTGCCATGTACTGCGCGAAAGTTGGACATTCGTTCTTATGGTGTCCTTCTGTCCTGCATGTGGTACACCAAATAACTTCTCTTTTTTCTTTGCCCTTATTATAGTTAAGTTGAAATGTTAGGTTCTTCATATCCTCCTTCCACTCCTCTATTGTTGGATATGTCTTTTGATATTGGTTCTCTTCTAGTTGTAACACTGCCTACAGAGCCTTTGCCTGAGTTTGGAACTTCTGTTTTCTTAATCGATATTCAAACATGGTAGCAGTGAGTTCACAAATAAGTGCATATGTTGCATGTTAGTAATTGCATACTTCATTACCTTTCAAGCGTTTAAACCTCTGATCAATCTCCCAAACAAACTCACCTGGTTTTTGCACGATTTCAATCATTTCAATCATTTCATTCATATATCGATCTTCTTATCTAGGCTTCTCAAATTCGTTTATCAATAGTATTTTCATGTCTGCAATAGTCCATGTTACTCCTAGTGGAATGTTTACATCTAGGCTCATATACCAGTCCAGTGCGCGGTCTCTTAGCATGATAGCTAACTGCACAAGTTTTGTATCCTCATCTTTGATCTACTTCGCTTCCCATATCTTCTCACAAATGAATAAATGATTTTCAGGGTCCTTTGATGCCTCTCCCCGAAATTCTGGTAACCTGATCGTAGGATCATGTCCTGCCATTTTGAACTGTGTTGAACTACTACCTTTGCGCAATGTATATATTTGACTAATATTTTCTGAAATTGCTCCCCCAGTTGATGCTCCTTGACTGGATCCTTGTCCTATCATTCTTCTGCCACTGCAATTTGGTTTTCTAGATGTTGGTGTTCTTTCTCGTGTACTAGTCGCACATGGGGTTGTAGGTTCCACACTTACGATGATTTGGATTGGAGTTCTGCCTTTTGTTCTTTCCCTTGGACCTCATGTTTTCCTTTCCTATGTTGCACATAGTATTTCCTCAATCTACTCCATAGCCCAGATATCCTCTACCTCTTCTTCATCACTTTACAAGCCCTCTCTATCAGTTATGGCTCTCTTCTTATTATTCATCTTATATTGGTAGGGTGATCCAATGCGTGTCTTTCCAGCCGTTGCTATTATCTTCTTTATCTAGTCTTCTTCCATCATGATTAGGTCCATGGCCTCCTTCTTCTTTCCCTTATCCATCTCTTCCTCCATTTCTCCAACTCGTGTCAGTACTTCCCCCCTTCCCCCATGCATGCAGGGAAGTTTAGTTGTCTGATTCCATGGTCATCACGTCGTTGTTATACAATAAAGTCTTGATTAAAGTATACAATGATATTATATACCTACCTCTGGGTCCTTTTAGAAAATCCTGCTTTGTTGCGTTATAATACTTCACGGTATCTACTGCAATTTCGGTGATAAACCCTGCAACAATATTGTCTAACCATAAATCTTTTACGCGTGAAAATTTGTTATTAACTTTTTGTAACTGCACAATCTCCACAGGATTCCACTCCAGTTGTCTGATATGATTTTTTGGGTGGTTGTATTTTAACCTCAATAACCACTCCTACAACAAATGCGGGAAATCATAGAAAAAAAACCTCATGCAAGTCGCTAAACACATATTTTTCAAGATATTTGTGCGGTGTTATCTTAGGGTTTCTGTTATCCTTTTTCGCAAGCTCAAGTTCCTTCGTTTTCAACCATTTTTCAATCTCCGCCTTCGTTGGATTCCATGGACTAAACATTCCCTTCTATACTTTCATTCTCTACGCGATTCTTCCACGGATCCCATCCACTCAATCCTATGTAGTTCTAGCCAAAAGAAGAACCATTTGTTAGTTTCTATCTCTCACTTCTACTTCTTGGGATGACCCAGGTTCGGATCTCAACAGGTTTCCAACAAAACCCTCTAAAACTATCGGCCCTCCTGGTAAACTAGAAGGAAACACAACGCACATAGTGCACTACACAGTCTCACCCAAGATATCGTTACGGGTGACTACAATGCTCAATTGCTTGCAGTCTAGGAGTGAGTGGGGATCTTGGGGTGTATTCTATCTTATTCATGCATTAATCTTTTTATCCATTCAAGTATTTCCAGGATTCATTCACCTTTAGGCCCATGCATGCATTCTAGTATATCTAGCTTAACCATTCATTCATAAACTAATCATTGACAGAAAGTAAACATGCAAGAAACATTACATATAACCCATGTTTTATCATGGTTCACCCCCTCCTGAGCTACATCCACAAATATTTGGATTATCTTCTCTTTTATTTAGTCTGCTGCAAAATATGGTGTTGTGTACATTACATCTTCCATCATAAAATCATGAAGAGGTTAAGGAACCTCTGTAAGGAAAACTATATCACACCAGGCTCCTCATCCTATGACCTAACCCTCAAACTCTGGCTTACTTGACTCTTCTATTACCTTATTACAATCATACTAACCACTGAACCTCAACAACGAACTTGCATTGCTGAAAAACAATTGAACCCCTAACATAAACCTCCTAGGTTCTTATTTACACTATTTTTCAGGCTTATAGCCATTACAATCTTTATCAAAAACCCTAACCCTATCATGGTTAGGTTTTTCTACGTGCGCGCCACGTTTCTTTTCTTCTTGCATGTTGTTTTTCCTTCTTTTTCTACATGCTTCTTTCTTACCATTGATTGTGCGCACTCCAAAATTAGGTCTTCTTTCCAAAATTAGGTCTTTCCCAAAACATACCTTTTCTCCAAAAATATGCATTCTCCCAAAATATCCTTTCTTCTCAAAATAGGCCTACACCCAAAAACACCAATTATATCATTTCAACGAATATGCTATCCAACAGAAAAACTCACCTTAGTCATATATTTGACATATTGATATCATGTTTTGGAGTTGAAAAAAAAAGCAATTTTACGACCCTAGGTATATACATCAAGCCAAAACTTCAACAAGAAAAGTATCCAACATCCCTATCCCACATGGCCATCCTAATTTTCAAACTTTTCCCTTGATCATAGAATCACATTTAATCACCATTCTTGTGCATTTTCGACCAATAAGTTTGACCTCAAAGGCCTCATGGAAAAAACTGACTTTATCTCCTCTATGTTGTATCATTTGTGAATTCATAAAGACCTTCCTCCTTTGGTTGAGGTTTCTTTTTATTCTTACCTTTGTTGTCTCTGCATATTCCGTTGTCATATCCTCTTACACCCACTTTCCTCTCTGCGATTTAGTAGTTCTATGCCATCCATGTCCTCTTTCCATGGCCTCCTCTAGATCCTATTACACAACAATGGAAATAATTTTTAATACACCAATCAAATCCATTATCATCTAATAAGTTAGGGAAAATAGGGCCACAAGTCAAAATTAGTTTGGGATCAAATGATAGAACATGAGGAAAGAAATATGATGGTAGTATGAGGGAAAGAGACATGCAAGATGACAATTTACATGTATAATTTCATCCTATTTCATTCACCATTACTCCTTTAATCTCTTTCCCTTTCATGAAACAATCACAACAAATATGGGTTCGAAATAATCCATCTTTCATTTCATTACAAAAATCTCCATTCATAAAACTTGGTTGCGGGCACTCAAAGTCAAGCCTACAATACTATAAACATGTTGAAGGAAAAGATGGTGCTAAACAAACTCAAACTTATACCTATCTTCAAATCATGGGATATCATTAAAATTTGAGCTACGGGTGTATTCAAACAAATCAATTCATCCCACCATAACAACACATTAAGAGTTCGACACTATCTTCATCCATATACAACCTTCATTGTACATAAAAGAGGTGCATTCAAATTCCAAAATAGAATGCAACTAGAATAGCTTTGACAACCTACTACAAGGGACAACTTATATGGATTTAGCTTATTTTGTGAATAACAAAATATCTCAAATAGAATATTTTCATGAATACACGAGGATTGAAATGCCTATGCATTACATAGTACTATGCATGCTTCAACAATATTTTAATAAATTGTTATTCATAACATTCCCATTCCAGTAGATGAAAATCAAACTCTTTTATAGTATAAAATAAATTATATAGGGTTTATGCAAAAATTAATAAAAATATAAAATGGACAGAGGCCATGTTTATCTATCAACCCTAATTTTTATGTAAACAACATGGATGATACATTGTTGAACCTATCATGGATTTTACTTAATACTACCAGGGGAAAAGTTTTCCATGGTAGAATACTCAAAAAAATCAACCATATTCACATATATTCAATGCAATTGCTGGTATTGAACCACCAAATTATCATACCCACAACATTTGTGAACTTAGTGACCAAACTACCATTCTTCCCATGTCTCTTATCCCTCACTTGGAGTCAAGGTATTAACTTTCATTTCAATTTCACACTAGTACTCAATTCCATAGGTCACAACCAACATGCCTGGTTGTACCAAATTTTGATAACCACTCCACCAACACTAGAGCCACTCAACAATTTATTGAAGTGGAATATGAGGGATAGCATGCAATACTACACACTCCTAGCCATAAGAAAGATCTTGTACACTCAACAAATGATGTTTTGATGTAATTTCTTCCAAATATAGACCATATGGATTTATTTCATGAAACATAAAAGTGAGGTGTTTAACAAATTTTGTGAATTTAAATCCTTAGTAGAAAATCAAACAGGTCATAGCATCAAGATATTAAGGAGTGACAATAGGAGAGAATATAAGTCTCGTGAGTTTTTTTCTTTTTGTAAGAGGTCTAGGATCAAGAGGGAGTATTATTTCCTTATACTCCTCGACATAATGGACTAGCTGAAAGGACAAAAAATAGGAGCATTGTTGAAACTATGTTGTGCACACATTGAACATGTGTCCTCATAAGTCTTTTAGGGAATTTACACCTGAAGAGGAATTTTCTAGAGTAAATCCTTTTGTTGATTATTTCAGAGTGTTTGGTTCTCTAACATATACTTATGTACCTTCAGATATGCGAACACAACTTGAACCTACCAACAAAAGAGGTGTATTTGTTGGGTGTGGTGACGAGCATAAGGGATATAGAATCTTTATTCCTAGTGAAAGGAGAACCATACTTTGCAAGTATGTTATTTTTGATGAATTTGGTGATAAAATGACATATAACACTCTTGGTGTTTAAATTCAGCCAGATATGCCAAAAGGTAGTGATAAAGTAGAAGAAGAGGAAAGTAATGATCTGGATTTATAAATGGAACGAAATGGAATAAAAATGTATAGAAAATAAATACACAGAGATACAATAAAACTTGACTTATATTAATAAAGAGAATATGTTGAAACTATAAAAATGCAGACTAAAACAAACTTGCTCGAATGGTGGCAGCTTGTCTCTTAAAAGAGATGTGACAGCTACGCTCATTCGCAAGAAGATGGTTACAATGAGGCTCCAAAATCCTTTTAAACATAAAGCATAAATGAGAAAACCCTAAACATCCAAAAACTTAACCCTAGGAGATGAAG
>ML788375.1:0-12808 GCA_009831015.1 Picea engelmannii
GTCCCCTTGAGACCAATCATAAACATTATTGGATCACCCACCTACCAACTAGCGAAATTCTTGGCAAAAACCCTAAAACCATTGGTAGGTCATACATTTTCTTACATCAAGGATTCTTCTCATTTTGTCAATGGAATAAAAAATCTTCACATGAACAAATAGGATGTACTGGTCAACTTCGATGTGGTCTCCCTTTACACAAAATTTTTTGGTGGAAGACGTTATTAGGGTTATCAAGGATATCACTAGCGATGAAATAGCTAGCCTAGTGAGGATATGTTTGAAATATGCTTATTTTATCTTCCAAGGTGACATATACGAACAAACAGATGATGTTGTGATGGGTTATCCACTCTCTCATTGTGGTCGCAAACTTGTATATGGAGTATTTCGAGAAAAAGGCCATTGATTCCTTTCCCTTGAAACCAAGAGAATGGAAAAGATTTGTTGATGAAATTAACAACATCTGGCCTCATGGGAAAGATAATTTGGACAAATTCCTTACCCGTTTAAACAACCAGTCTGATCACATTAGGTTCACCATGGAAATCTAGGAGAATAATTGTCTTCCATTCCTTGATGTCCTTATCAGTAAGAAGGCAGATGGTTCTCTTGTTCGACAAGTATACCAAAAGAAAAACCACACTAACAAATATTTACACGTTGACTCTCATCACATCCAGAAGAATGGTATCTTGAACACTCTTGCCACAAGAGCAGTCAAAATCGTTGATGTTGATAATCTCAATTAAGAATTTAAACATCTTTCTAAAGCCCTTCAAGGAAATGCATACAAAACAAAAGACATCAGAAAAGCCTTCAGAAGAGCGAAAAACGCAGAGATGAAGACCCATGACAAAGAAATAAAAAGCAAAATAAGGATTATTATCCCCTACATTAAAGGGACAATTGCTAGAATAGCGAAGGTTCTAGGGAGAAAACACATTAAAATTGTCTTTGTACCTCCTAACTCCTTAAGGAACATGCTAGATAAGGATAAAGATCTAATTGATCCTCAGATGAAAAAGGGTGTCTATTCAATCCCTTGTTCATGCGGTAAAGTTTACATCTGGGACATTGGTCGCTCAGTAAAGGTTAGAATGAAGGAACATTGTGCAGACATCATATATGATAGGGATTAAAAAATCCGCAGTGGCAAAGAACTCTCGCAAATATAACCACTAGATATGCATGGAAGATGCAAGGGTGATTGCTATGGAAGATCATTATAACAAGAGACAAATTCATGAAGCGGTAGAAATTGAGAAACAACCACATAACTTCAGTAGAGATGATGGATTAATCTTGAGTGACTCTTGGAAACCTCTCATTCATAATAAATTAACCATAAATACATCAAACCAATCAAACTAACGTTGGCTTAACATTTGGGTAGTTTTTGTATTTATGGGTAGTATTTATCTCCTTATCCCCATGAGAGTTGGAGGTGCGAAGGACACAGAGAAAGAGAGGTTTATCTGGAATGAGAAAACTAATAGAAGATCAGATAGGCATGACGAGTCTATGAACCCTTCTATTCTCCGGGCGCGGGATGGCAGGGCATGAAACATACTACCGAAGTGTTTACCAACTACCTGCTCATAGACTTCCTTTTAGCCCATGCCATTCTCTCGATGATGGACTCAGCTCTGGAGTTTGAAACGTTTGTAGAGAACTCAATAAACTCTCATAAGCTTCCATACAAGCATCAAATATAATGGAGGTTGTTAAGTGGACAAAGGCACTCCTTCCTAGGTCACATTTTTTCAAGGTGCACTTCAAGGTTATTTTTTATTCAAATTTGTCCACAAAAGCACAGGAACCCAGGCCGCACAAGCTAAGGAGATCATTTTATTGGATTATTCCAGTCAAATAGTCAAGGAAGCTCAAGTTCCTAGAGCACACAAGCTAAAGAAAGTTATTTTATGTTATTTGTGCTAGAAGACTTCTAGAAGGAGATAGCTAATGAAGACACATGACATATTTAGAAGAGCATCCTCCTTTTGAGCTTTACACATGAAAAACTACTCATTTTCTTGGAAATTCTCCTAACTCAAGCAATATTATTATTTGGAGGTAGTTAATTCTTAGAAAACACTCTCATCATGAAGCTTTACACTCAATGGTCATGCACACACTTCGAAATTCGCCCTACTCATTGATCGAGGAAATTATTTATTGGACGACACATTGCACATGAGTACAAATGGCACATAGATTTTTCCTTTGAATGAACTAGAAGTTGGAGGAAGGTGACATGTGGCATTATAATCATCTAGAACATTGTATCTAAGTGGTTTTCTATGGGCCTTTTGAGCTAATTTCCCCACTTAGGTTGTTATTGTAAATATTTTAGTGTTTTCCTTGGAGAGCCTCATGAGGAAAATAATATTTTATTGTAGATGAGTTAGAGATCAAATCTATATAAGGATTTTCTCTCTCCATTTGCAATGGGAAATTTTGGAAAGGAAGAACTTGTGAGCAAGTTGATCCAAGCTTATGGAGTAAGGTAAAATTATTTGCTTGATGTTGTAATTTTATGCTTGTACAATCAATTATGTGAGGCAATGTTCTAGGCGCACCTCTAATATACTTGTGATTGCAAGTAGAGAGTGACAAAGATAAATCTAGGAGTATTTAATCTTGAAGAGGAGTTAAAACCATATGCATCCATTGTGGGAAAATTTTTGTCCCTTTCCTTTGAGAAAAGATGTTTTAATCCCTAGACCTTTTATGGTGAGTGAATGTTTAACCTCTCCTATGTCTAGTTTGGTTGAGGAGCTCCTATTGTGAGTCCCTTCCCTTCTTACCTTGTAGTCTCTTGTTTACTAAGTTAGGAATGCTATAAATTCATATTGTCTATTTGTAGCCACTAATATTTTTGGAATTCCCTCGTAGATTGCATCCATAACTCCATACCCTAAGCAATAAGGCACTAGATCCCTTTCATCAATTTCCCCAACCTTTAAAAAATTCCATTTTGTTTATGTTGTATTTTTTGTTAAGCTCCTTTACTCCCACTCCCTACTACAAGAAGAGAGCCTAGCAACCATAGACGAATCCCCCCTTGACTTAGGTCCTTCCTTTTTCAAAAGTGCATATGAGTGTTGGTGAGGTGATACTGGCCAACCTTTTAGTTCCACAAGTCTTCACCTACGTGTTGGACTTTACATCTTTGGATGTGAGATTGTGTGGTAACACAACCAAAATTTTAGTATACACTTGAAACTTAGAAACAACGTTCATGGATTTGGTTTGCCAATAATCTAGCTTCTTAGTCATTTTGGCTAATACATAATTCCACGTTAACAAAAGAAGATTGAAAGCCAAAAGGGATGCCATGAAATCTAAAAAATATTCTCTTTTGACCTAAGACCATTGATTTTGTGTTGACCAAGGAGGGAGATCTTAAGTGTTTTGTGCGTAGTGAAAAATAATTATTCACTAAATCTTAAGACAAGAAGAATCTCAAAATACATGGATTTTATCCATAGTGTTTTTCAAATGCCCTCGTCCAATTTTGAATTGTAAGAAAAGAGAAAACAAGAAAATGGTCGTGATAAATTGTTGACCTTATGCAATGAAACCCCTCAAATAAGGCTCATGCTAGTTCTATGCTCCATTAGGTAACCCAGGCATCAACTACCAACACGAAGAGTCACAAGACTAACATGCGATGTTGTCTAATATATTTGTAAAGAGCAAAGGCATTAGAGGGAAAATATGTTCCAAGTTATTTTCATTTATGCAACAACAAACAACTTAGAGATTGTTTTGTTGAATTTGGGCTCAAAGCCAATTGCTCCAAGTACTGAAATAACAAAATGCCACTCAACTTTGTCGTAAGATTTTTCAAATTATATTTACTTTAATAGGATTGCTTGACAAAAGTCTCTCACCCATTCCATCCCTTTTAAAACTACTAGTAGAGAGTCCAAATAAATCCCACTCCAATAATCTCACTTTGTTCAAGTCCATTGATGAGCTCATAAAAAAATAAATTGGTTTAGAGACAACATGAAGTGCTAAGAAATATATCTTTTGGGGTTATATGCAATATCTCTCTCACCCAAGAATCGTAAGTCAACAATAATTATTAATCTTGACGATGCACTAAGCTTAAATGCTCTGAAGCTTGGATGATATAAATTCATGTAGGTCTCTCCAAAATATTTGTTGAAATAAATTGTGTTCTTAGAGCTAGGATTTGACAAGAATTTTGTAAACCCCTATCAACAAAATGATCAGTTTCCAATCAAATATTAATTCAAGATAAACCTTCACAAGCATCAACGACAACTTGGAGGTCTTCATTGCAAATTCTAATAAGCGTGGAATCGTTCAAGTACCAAGTAGCTTGTATTGTTCAACAAATTCATTAGGATTCTTGGTGTCTTATTAGACTGCCTATGTTGATTTCAAGGGAGAAAATATTGTATGCCTTGTGTGTTTTCTCAAGAGACTAAAAAACAATTTAGTGCATCTATCCACCTAAACCTAATTAGAGCAAGTTTGGCTTTTACTAGTTTCAAGTACCTTAATGATATGCTAACTTGAGAAATGTGTAATTGCAGTTCAAGATTGAATGTGTCAACTTCCAAAGATGAGTTTATGTTTGATAGATTATCCTTGTACTATTTATCCCTAAACCTTCTAATTCTATCAATCTCTTTGCCATAAACCCTAAACTTCTCCCTATAAGTAATTCATCCTTGGTCGACTCTTTACAAGGGGACGAGATTCCTAATAGCTCTAATACTACCAACAAAGAAAGGACTTGTCGAGATTATGGTTAATCTTCACTTGAGGCCACGTGTCAACCTTATTTTTGATTTATTGGTGGCCTTATTGAGCCTACATATGGGTAATTAAACCCATTTTATTGTATTTTTTTCTATATTTGACTAGGTCAATGTATTCACCCTCTTGGGGCTATTGCCTTGAACCCTAAAGGACGTGTATAAATAAAGCACACTCCTTATCTATAATTCATTCAATCAAGTTTTTTTTCACACCGGAAAAAAGTACTTATATTCATAGAATATAAAGATAACATTACAGAAATAGATTGTAAACCTCAGCCATGAGCTGGAGATATTGAAAGAAAAGGCTTCAACAGTAAGACTTGGGAACAAACAAAGCCCCTTCAGAAAAAATAAATAAAATAAATAAAAAAAAAAAAAAAAAAGACCAACTCCACAACCAAATACAAGACCAAAACACAGTCGATTACAGACTTCTAGAAAACTGGAATGGAGTCCACATTCCCAAGAACTCCATTCATGTTGGACTAAAAAATGATCCTTCCTTCAAGCAATGAGGAAGCTTGATTGGACAAAAGATCTACTTGATAATTGAATTCCTGGTATATATAATAAAAATCAAACCTGGAATTTTTTTTAAAAAGATTATGAAATTTCAGCTGCCAAAATTCCAAATTTATGACCTTGAAAGCACTTTTATTCAAAGCCCAATCTATAATAAGCTTCAAGTCACCACATACTTGCAACTGATGGATATTCAACCAATTGGCAATAAACAACAGCGCCCAGAGGCCTAATAGTTCTGTTTTAGAATTCAAACCTTCTCTTGAATTGAATCTTATCAAGTGAGTAGTCCCATTTAACATCTTTATAACAATGTCAGAGGCACAAACAAATCCTTTAGAGGAGGATCCATCAAAGAAACCAACAACTAAGTCATTAGAAACCTTTGGGTAAGGAGGTTTGCAAATAGAGCCAGATGAACTTCTTTTAGGAAAAGCATTGAATTGGCTCTAAGCTCTTAGAGCTACCACTAAAGGAGAACAAGAATGATTCTCAAAAACCAAATGATTCCTTGATTTCCATATTTCCCAAAACACATAACATGGAAGTTATAAATAATTTCTCCTGGATATAGACCAATGCAGTCTGAGGGATTATTAAAAGCCAAAACAAAATTATCATTAGCAAGAACACAAATCTTCTCCCAAACAGCTTGAATGAAAGCATAGTTACACATAAGATGAGAGACAGATTCCTCTACTTGATTACATAGTGCGCAAAATCCCGGGCCACGAAAACAACGGCTACATAAATTATCCCAGGTGAGGATAGAATTGTTCAGCAATAACCAATTAAAAAGCATGATCTTAAGAGGAAGGTTCCAAGGCCAAATAGACTTATTCCACCAGTCTATATTAACCTGAACTGCTTTGAACATTAAAGCTTCATATGCATCCTCCACATTCACTTTTCCATCCATTAAATTACAGGGCCACACTAGCTTGTCCTCTTGATTAGAAAGAAAGATACTAGATGCATATAACCTATGAATGAAAGCATCCCATACTTCTTCAATCATACCCTACATAGAAAGATCTTTAGCAATAGTCCAACAGTCCATACTAGAATTTGATTCCTCTTGATTATAGATCTGAGTTAGAAAGAAAATGCCACGAGAATGCAAGTGGTTCAGCGCATCGTAAGAAACCCTGTAATTTCCAATTGCAACAATAGGATCTTCGCCCACTCTAATTGACCATCCATTACCAGGTCGCCAAGCAATCCATTGATTAATGATCGGAAGAGCATTGAGCAACCAATTCTAGGAACAAGAAACTCCCTTCGTCTTTTTTATTCAAATCTGAACCATTCTGCTAAAGTCTGGCATCGTAAGTACTTGCTTTTGATTACAATGCTCCATAAATTATTAGAGAACATGCATCTCCAAAGACTCTTCGCAGTTAGAGCCTTACCAAACTCAAAAATATTCTTTAAACCCCATCCTCATGATTTCTTGGGCAAGGCAATCTTGTTCCAAGCCACTAAATGGAAATTATCTTTCTCCCTATTTCTGGACCAAAGAATTATGAAAGATCTTTTATGAATCTTATCCAAAATGGCACAGGGAATTTGAGTGACAAAGAGCCAGTAAACTGGCAGGCCTTCCAAAACAGATTTCACAAGGATATAACGACCTCCCAGATAGATTCACTTAAGACACCAAATTCCAGTTTTCCGATCAACTTTTTGAATCAATCAGATGCAGAGTAGAAGTTAGAGTGTCTCTCTCATGTTAATCATTTCACTATTTTTCATTTCTATTGTATTTATTGCTTGGTTGAATTAAGGGTTTATTGAAGATTTCATTGTAGATCCAATATCTTATGATCTTAATGGTCTCTTAACATGGGAGAAATTAAGCTTAAACCAATTCAACTATTATATTCATCCTATTGATGCAAAACTTGGTAACGTTGTGACTAGAGAGAGCATCATACCCTAAAACTTAAAAATGTTGGGCATCATCCTAAGTGATACTTAAATTCTCGTACAGATAGTAGAGTTCTACCCAATCTCTTCAAAATCTATCTTTTTGCTACCTAAAATTGTCCAATCTCTATCCTTTCCTTGCCATTTTTGAGAACTCTCATTGTTTTTGTTGTGATAGGAAGGAGCAAATTTAAGTTTGAATTTAATCCAGGTAACTCTCTTGAGTTGATACCATTTGAATTGAAGCCTCTACACTTACCTTCTAGATTGTCAATCATATTGAATCCCTGCAAAAACAAGCCAAGGGTAGCCATGAAGATTATATAGCCAAAAAGTTCACATTGGAGCATTAAATGTTATTGATAAAGGCCATTATATTTATAAAACATATGGAAAATGATAATTGCATTATACATCATGTTTGATTGGTGTCCCGTACAACTGTAATAAGGTCATATTGAGACCAATCTCTAAAGATCTAAGATGTAGGACAACGATGCTCAACTTCTTGATTACTTTCAAGACCCCTATGAGGGAAAAAAAACTATTTGCATCTTTAGTAAGACAAAGCCCTGGTCAAGGGGTGAATCATCTTAGCACCACAGGGAAAGTCGATCTATGGGAGAAAATATTAGGAAAAAAGAAAAAAAGTGGATAACAATGTGTCCTTGGTACAATTCATAGATCATGCCAGGGCCTGTAATGGCGTTGGTATTGGGTAAAGGGAACATGGAAAAGGATGAAGCATGGGTTCTAGCAAATGACAAGGGAGGCTGTAGTAAAGAGGGGTTTCATTATATCTAGGTCCTCGATCCAATCAAGCAGGTAGACATATCTAGATATTTTAACCTAGTTAGGGTCGAAGCAAGGGTTTCTTCTCAGTCTTTGAATGTGCCTAATAAAACACCATTCTCAAAGTTGGTCCCACTTGGAACAAGGTTTATAAGGAAAAGATTAGATATGGAGATCCTAAGTGGTATCAAGGTTTTGACTAGGAATACCTTGGGCAATCCAATCAAGACTAGGGTGAAAAGGGAAAAGAAGCTCCTAAAACAAAGGAAGAATCTAATTAAAATGGTTTTATGGGAAGACTTACTAATGGAACAAGCCCTAGAATATTCTAGAAAATCCCTAATAAAGAAGTTTCATGGCCACCAAATTTCTCAACACACTCTCAATGATTGGCTTCAGAAGGTATGGGCTCTAGTAATGGGTTTTGGCCCAAAATTTCACCTATTCACAAGAGTCTGAATTGGTTTTTTGGTTTAGATATGAGGAAGATTCAAAAAGGATGTTAAGTGGTCAATGATATTGAAGGTCAACATTCTTGTCTCTCTCAAAGTCGGAGTCCTTGCTTTGACCCAAGGTCAAAAGCTTCCATGAAATTCCCAATATGGGTTAAGCTTCTCAGGATTCCCATGGAGTTGTGGATCGATAAAATCTTAAGGGGAATTAGTGATAGAATGGGAAAAACAATTGATATCAAAGATTCTTTTAAGTCCAATGCATATAGGGTGGTCACTTATATCTTGGTTAAGGTTGATTTAAGTGAAGGTCTATCAAAAAATGTGGGCATTTGTAGTGGGGAATGTAGTTCACAAACAAATTTTGGATTACCTCAAAATTTCCTTTAGATATCCATGTCACATTTCTAGTCACATAGTGGAGAGTGTACTCAATCTTTCTCCATGAAAGTATGGCATAACAAACTGAATCAAAGGAGAGTGGAGAGACTGGTAAAAGGAGGACAGGTGCGATGGAATTGGATTTGTCTCAAAAAGTTGTCCCAAATCACCCTAATTTGATAATAGGTATTGGGTTTGGTTCAATTTCAAGTTGGGAATCCAAGGAGAAAGGCAAAGCAAGTAATTAATGAAGAAGTTGACCAGAGAAATGTGCCAGAAAGAGATGAGATACACGATATGAAGGCATCACATAAAGAGATAGGGATTCTAGGAAACAATCATGAATCTGCTAAGTACGTTCTCCATAATTATGAAATCATTCCTTCTACAAAAAGGGATGATATTAATTTTGAAGATAAGGTCAATGGGCTTATCCCTATAGAAAGAGGCATAATTCCTTTGGGGAGTATACGGGGGAATGAAAATATTAGGGTTTCCAAAATAGGGCAGGGTAACTCCAACCTCATCTCTAGAAAGGAGAATGAGAACCCATCATTTAAAATGAGTAGTTCGTCCTAGGTGGATTCACAAGATATGGGGCACAACCCTTCTAAAATTGTAAAGGGGGGGCCTCCAAATGCTATTGGTATTCTCAAATACCATTTAAGATCTATGAGGGGAGAGAAATTCATGGGGGGAAAAGGTTTGAAGTGGGGTTGGGACTTGACCATGTTAGTGATCTCATTTCATCCTCGATTGGGATAAAATATTTTCTCCAACATGCACAAGAAAAAGCTTTGAAAGAATTCCAACATGGCAAATAGAAATCACTGAAAGGGGTCCTTAGAACATGACATAACCCCTCCCTCGAAGGTAACTCAATGATATTTATCCCTAAATGTTAGAGGTCTAGGCACTCTTCCAAAATACTTGCCTTGGCATATTTAGTGGAGCTTCACAAGCTTGATTTGATTATGTTGCAAGAAATGATGGGGAAAGGGTAGCTGGTTATAAGATTTCTAGGAAAATTAATGAAGGGATGGGATTTTTTGGCTTGTGATGCAGAATGAAATTTTGGGGGGAACTCAACTAGTTGGAGAATGTCCATCCCATTACTCAATTGTTCTATTATTATATCAAGCTTATGGATAGAAATTTTATGTCAAGGGATAGGTCAGAAGATTTCAATGATTAATTGTTATGGTCCTTATAATGAAAAACAATCATAATGGGACAATTTTTTCTCTCTAGTGTACAAAGAACAAGAGGGTGATTACTGGGGGAGATTTATCTTTAATAAAAATTAAAGGTGTGGGGGAAATGTCTGTTGATATTATGGTAGTTGCGGGAGGTATTAACCTCTATGTGTAACCTCTACGTGTAACCTTTGACGAGACTAGAACATTCCAAGAAGCAAGAGAAACCCTAAAACATTGGATAATAACCCTAGAAGACAAGTCATCTCAAGAGAAAAATTAAGTCAATCCAGTCAGGTGAGTTGGAGCAGTATAAATAGAGGGCGCTAGAGCTCATTTGGACTCACTCACTCTCACAACTGCATAAGGAAAAGTGGTGTGCATGACTAGAGGAGACGTGCAACTGCTACAGTGGTGACTTGGTCTTTGGTTATAGTCGGACTTTCTTTTTGGTTATGGTTTGGACTTTATGCCTGGTATACTAGCTTTGGTGAGAAGTACGCTACCTTGGTTGGCTATTGGTTCTAGGGTTTGCTTCCATAATTATTCTCTCTATCAAGGTTAAGCTTCTCGGGGGTGGCCTTTGTGCCTATGGTTGGGTGACAATATTGCTATATTGTCTATGATGAAACGAACACACCTATTATTCTAACAATGCTAGGTTGAACAAGTTGACAATTTTTTTCAAATAGTAGCTAGAAGAAGCAAGGTTTGTTGATGTTGAACCTATAAACTGTATGCCCACCTGGAGGAATAACAAAATAGTTGAAGCTAGGGTTTCAAAGAGACTAGATATATTCCTAGTTTCTAAGAACCTTTTAACCGAATTTGATAGGGTTAGAACCTGGGTATACGTTGGAGGGGGCTCAAACCACTTACCCATTCTCATATAGTTAGAGAAACAAGATTTCAATCCAACGAGTCCCTTCAAATTTAATCCTAGTTGGTTGAAAAAAATGTGTAAGTTTTGACGCAAATTCAAGGGAAACAAATAGTTTCCAAGTTGCAGCAACATTGAAAAAGGTAAAGGGGGCAATGTCAGTTTGGGAAACAAATAAGGTTAAGAATTTAGATAAGGGGATAAATTGGAGAGGGAAATTGTTGAAGTGTATGTCAAGAATGAGGAAGGAGTTTTTACTAAGGAAGATAAAATGCAGGTAAAGGACCTGGAAACCAACAAGAAGATGTTGCACTGGAGAGGCAGATTGAAGAATGATGCACAGGGTAGTTGGTTGGAGAAGGGGGATGAAAACACAAAGTTTTTTCAATATTATGCAAGGCACTGAAAGAGAACCAATACAATTTGGGAAATGCAAAAACTAGATGAAAGTAACTCCAAGAAATTTTCTAAGATTGTTGAAATAGGGGTCTCTCATTTCCAGCCTATACATAAAGAGCTAGATAGAGAAAACATGGTTGAAATTTTGAAGTTAACCACTTACTTTCCCAAACTTGTGATAGAGGAAGCAAATCAATTCTTGATACAAGAAATCTCAAAGGAAGAGCTAAAATCATTCTTAGTATCTTTGAAAAGGGACAAAAGTTTGAGACTAGAGGACTAGTCTCTACAGTTCGTCATTGGTTCTTATGGTCTTTTGGAATAAGATTTACTCATAGGAATTGATGAGGTTGGGTTCACTGGAAAGATATTAGGAGCTTTTATTTCTACCTTCTTAGCCCTAATAACAAAAGGATAAGCCAGATTTTGGGTTGGTACTTCTTACTTGAATATGAGGTAGTAGACTTGAGGTATCCCTTGGGTTTTAACAAATTTTCGGGATCAGATACGGGCATAGTCTGTTGGTCGTCTGGGTTCTTCCTGGTATTTTTTCTATCGAATTTCAGCTTATCTATAGTGGAGTTGCCAAGTGAAAGATAAAAATTATCCTTATTAATGTATTCAATCTTTTTTCACTATCAAAGAGAGAAACTTACCATGTCGTTCTCCCAGGGAAAAATAACTTTGTTTCTTATGGGAGCCGAGTAAAAAAACGATGGCGGACGCTGCGTTCTAGGGTTTTAAGTTTGCGTCTCGCCTGAGAGGCCATGGCGGCGCCAGGGGGTGGGGGCTCGGCCCCTCCTCCGCCGAATCGGTGCAAAGAAGCCTTTGCAAGGCTGGTTACGAGCTGCGGGAAGAAATCTATGGCCCCTGCCATTCCGAAATTCATTAAAAAGCTCGAGGATATTCCCGAAATAGCCCTCCCGGATGAGAAACCTATGCAGATCGCCCTGGCATTAGCTCAGTGTGGTCTCGTGGGTCAGTTTATGGGCCTATGGCCATCCACTAAAACCACTGACGATTGGATCCAGAGGAACTGGAAACCGAATCTGACACAGGGAGTCACCTGCTACCCTGTTGGCAGAGGGTTCTTCGTTTTCGAATTCATCTCGGAAGRGGACCGYGACCTAATTTTTAGGAACGRCCCCTATTTTATGGGATCACAAGGTCTATATTTRAACARATGGTCCCCCRATTTTGACCCCATGATGGATACTCCCAAAGAAGTTCCAGTGTGGGTCAGGCTACCCAAYCTCCCGATGCATTGTTGGGACTCAGACTCACTGCAAAGGATAGGGAATGGGGTTGGCAGGTATATTGACAGAGCAGATAACCGTGGACAGTACAGCTGTGCGAGAATATGCGTGGAAGTCAACTTGGAAGCAGGGCTCCCTGAGGCAGTCAAGCTAACCATTGGAAACTGGACTCACTTCCAGAAGTTGGATTATGAAC
>ML788375.1:12908-29623 GCA_009831015.1 Picea engelmannii
TTTGTTATGCCATACTTTCATGGAGAAAGATTGAGTACACTCTCCACTATGTGACTAGAAATGTGACATGGATATCTAAAGGAAATTTTGAGGTAATCCAAAATTTGTTTGTGAACTACATTCCCCACTACAAATGCCCACATTTTTTGATAGACCTTCACTTAAATCAACCTTAACCAAGATATAAGTGACCACCCTATATGCATTGGACTTAAAAGAATCTTTGATATCAATTGTTTTTCCCATTCTATCACTAATTCCCCTTAAGATTTTATCGATCCACAACTCCATGGGAATCCTGAGAAGCTTAACCCATATTGGGAATTTCATGGAAGCTTTTGACCTTGGGTCAAAGCAAGGACTCCGACTTTGAGAGAGACAAGAATGTTGACCTTCAATATCATTGACCACTTAACATCCTTTTTGAATCTTCCTCATATCTAAACCAAAAAACCAATTCAGACTCTTGTGAATAGGTGAAATTTTGGGCCAAAACCCATTACTAGAGCCCATACCTTCTGAAGCCAATCATTGAGAGTGTGTTGAGAAATTTGGTGGCCATGAAACTTCTTTATTAGGGATTTTCTAGAATATTCTAGGGCTTGTTCCATTAGTAAGTCTTCCCATAAAACCATTTTAATTAGATTCTTCCTTTGTTTTAGGAGCTTCTTTTCCCTTTTCACCCTAGTCTTGATTGGATTGCCCAAGGTATTCCTAGTCAAAACCTTGATACCACTTAGGATCTCCATATCTAATCTTTTCCTTATAAACCTTGTTCCAAGTGGGACCAACTTTGAGAATGGTGTTTTATTAGGCACATTCAAAGACTGAGAAGAAACCCTTGCTTCGACCCTAACTAGGTTAAAATATCTAGATATGTCTACCTGCTTGATTGGATCGAGGACCTAGATATAATGAAACCCCTCTTTACTACAGCCTCCCTTGTCATTTGCTAGAACCCATGCTTCATCCTTTTCCATGTTCCCTTTACCCAATACCAACGCCATTACAGGCCCTGGCATGATCTATGAATTGTACCAAGGACACATTGTTATCCACTTTTTTTCTTTTTTCCTAATATTTTCTCCCATAGATCGACTTTCCCTGTGGTGCTAAGATGATTCACCCCTTGACCAGGGCTTTGTCTTACTAAAGATGCAAATAGTTTTTTTTCCCTCATAGGGGTCTTGAAAGTAATCAAGAAGTTGAGCATCGTTGTCCTACATCTTAGATCTTTAGAGATTGGTCTCAATATGACCTTATTACAGTTGTACGGGACACCAATCAAACATGATGTATAATGCAATTATCATTTTCCATATGTTTTATAAATATAATGGCCTTTATCAATAACATTTAATGCTCCAATGTGAACTTTTTGGCTATATAATCTTCATGGCTACCCTTGGCTTGTTTTTGCAGGGATTCAATATGATTGACAATCTAGAAGGTAAGTGTAGAGGCTTCAATTCAAATGGTATCAACTCAAGAGAGTTACCTGGATTAAATTCAAACTTAAATTTGCTCCTTCCTATCACAACAAAAACAATGAGAGTTCTCAAAAATGGCAAGGAAAGGATAGAGATTGGACAATTTTAGGTAGCAAAAAGATAGATTTTGAAGAGATTGGGTAGAACTCTACTATCTGTACGAGAATTTAAGTATCACTTAGGATGATGCCCAACATTTTTAAGTTTTAGGGTATGATGCTCTCTCTAGTCACAACGTTACCAAGTTTTGCATCAATAGGATGAATATAATAGTTGAATTGGTTTAAGCTTAATTTCTCCCATGTTAAGAGACCATTAAGATCATAAGATATTGGATCTACAATGAAATCTTCAATAAACCCTTAATTCAACCAAGCAATAAATACAATAGAAATGAAAAATAGTGAAATGATTAACATGAGAGAGACACTCTAACTTCTACTCTGCATCTGATTGATTCAAAAAGTTGATCGGAAAACTGGAATTTGGTGTCTTAAGTGAATCTATCTGGGAGGTCGTTATATCCTTGTGAAATCTGTTTTGGAAGGCCTGCCAGTTTACTGGCTCTTTGTCACTCAAATTCCCTGTGCCATTTTGGATAAGATTCATAAAAGATCTTTCATAATTCTTTGGTCCAGAAATAGGGAGAAAGATAATTTCCATTTAGTGGCTTGGAACAAGATTGCCTTGCCCAAGAAATCATGAGGATGGGGTTTAAAGAATATTTTTGAGTTTGGTAAGGCTCTAACTGCGAAGAGTCTTTGGAGATGCATGTTCTCTAATAATTTATGGAGCATTGTAATCAAAAGCAAGTACTTACGATGCCAGACTTTAGCAGAATGGTTCAGATTTGAATAAAAAAGACGAAGGGAGTTTCTTGTTCCTAGAATTGGTTGCTCAATGCTCTTCCGATCATTAATCAATGGATTGCTTGGCGACCTGGTAATGGATGGTCAATTAGAGTGGGCGAAGATCCTATTGTTGCAATTGGAAATTACAGGGTTTCTTACGATGCGCTGAACCACTTGCATTCTCGTGGCATTTTCTTTCTAACTCAGATCTATAATCAAGAGGAATCAAATTCTAGTATGGACTGTTGGACTATTGCTAAAGATCTTTCTATGTAGGGTATGATTGAAGAAGTATGGGATGCTTTCATTCATAGGTTATATGCATCTAGTATCTTTCTTTCTAATCAAGAGGACAAGCTAGTGTGGCCCTGTAATTTAATGGATGGAAAAGTGAATGTGGAGGATGCATATGAAGCTTTAATGTTCAAAGCAGTTCAGGTTAATATAGACTGGTGGAATAAGTCTATTTGGCCTTGGAACCTTCCTCTTAAGATCATGCTTTTTAATTGGTTATTGCTGAACAATTCTATCCTCACCTGGGATAATTTATGTAGCCGTTGTTTTCGTGGCCCGGGATTTTGCGCACTATGTAATCAAGTAGAGGAATCTGTCTCTCATCTTATGTGTAACTATGCTTTCATTCAAGCTGTTTGGGAGAAGATTTGTGTTCTTGCTAATGATAATTTTGTTTTGGCTTTTAATAATCCCTCAGACTGCATTGGTCTATATCCAGGAGAAATTATTTATAACTTCCATGTTATGTGTTTTGGGAAATATGGAAATCAAGGAATCATTTGGTTTTTGAGAATCATTCTTGTTCTCCTTTAGTGGTAGCTCTAAGAGCTTAGAGCCAATTCAATGCTTTTCCTAAAAGAAGTTCATCTGGCTCTATTTGCAAACCTCCTTACCCAAAGGTTTCTAATGACTTAGTTGTTGGTTTCTTTGATGGATCCTCCTCTAAAGGATTTGTTTGTGCCTCTGACATTGTTATAAAGATGTTAAATGGGACTACTCACTTGATAAGATTCAATTCAAGAGAAGGTTTGAATTCTAAAACAGAACTATTAGGCCTCTGGGCGCTGTTGTTTATTGCCAATTGGTTGAATATCCATCAGTTGCAAGTATGTGGTGACTTGAAGCTTATTATAGATTGGGCTTTGAATAAAAGTGCTTTCAAGGTCATAAATTTGGAATTTTGGCAGCTGAAATTTCATAATCTTTTTAAAAAAAATTCCAGGTTTGATTTTTATTATATATACCAGGAATTCAATTATCAAGTAGATCTTTTGTCCAATCAAGCTTCCTCATTGCTTGAAGGAAGGATCATTTTTTAGTCCAACATGAATGGAGTTCTTGGGAATGTGGACTCCATTCCAGTTTTCTAGAAGTCTGTAATCGACTGTGTTTTGGTCTTGTATTTGGTTGTGGAGTTGGTCTTTTTTTTTTTTTTTTTTATTTATTTTATTTATTTTTTCTGAAGGGGCTTTGTTTGTTCCCAAGTCTTACTGTTGAAGCCTTTTCTTTCAATATCTCCAGCTCATGGCTGAGGTTTACAATCTATTTCTGTAATGTTATCTTTATATTCTATGAATATAAGTACTTTTTTCCGGTGTGAAAAAAAACTTGATTGAATGAATTATAGATAAGGAGTGTGCTTTATTTATACACGTCCTTTAGGGTTCAAGGCAATAGCCCCAAGAGGGTGAATACATTGACCTAGTCAAATATAGAAAAAAATACAATAAAATGGGTTTAATTACCCATATGTAGGCTCAATAAGGCCACCAATAAATCAAAAATAAGGTTGACACGTGGCCTCAAGTGAAGATTAACCATAATCTCGACAAGTCCTTTCTTTGTTGGTAGTATTAGAGCTATTAGGAATCTCGTCCCCTTGTAAAGAGTCGACCAAGGATGAATTACTTATAGGGAGAAGTTTAGGGTTTATGGCAAAGAGATTGATAGAATTAGAAGGTTTAGGGATAAATAGTACAAGGATAATCTATCAAACATAAACTCATCTTTGGAAGTTGACACATTCAATCTTGAACTGCAATTACACATTTCTCAAGTTAGCATATCATTAAGGTACTTGAAACTAGTAAAAGCCAAACTTGCTCTAATTAGGTTTAGGTGGATAGATGCACTAAATTGTTTTTTAGTCTCTTGAGAAAACACACAAGGCATACAATATTTTCTCCCTTGAAATCAACATAGGCAGTCTAATAAGACACCAAGAATCCTAATGAATTTGTTGAACAATACAAGCTACTTGGTACTTGAACGATTCCACGCTTATTAGAATTTGCAATGAAGACCTCCAAGTTGTCGTTGATGCTTGTGAAGGTTTATCTTGAATTAATATTTGATTGGAAACTGATCATTTTGTTGATAGGGGTTTACAAAATTCTTGTCAAATCCTAGCTCTAAGAACACAATTTATTTCAACAAATATTTTGGAGAGACCTACATGAATTTATATCATCCAAGCTTCAGAGCATTTAAGCTTAGTGCATCGTCAAGATTAATAATTATTGTTGACTTACGATTCTTGGGTGAGAGAGATATTGCATATAACCCCAAAAGATATATTTCTTAGCACTTCATGTTGTCTCTAAACCAATTTATTTTTTTATGAGCTCATCAATGGACTTGAACAAAGTGAGATTATTGGAGTGGGATTTATTTGGACTCTCTACTAGTAGTTTTAAAAGGGATGGAATGGGTGAGAGACTTTTGTCAAGCAATCCTATTAAAGTAAATATAATTTGAAAAATCTTACGACAAAGTTGAGTGGCATTTTGTTATTTCAGTACTTGGAGCAATTGGCTTTGAGCCCAAATTCAACAAAACAATCTCTAAGTTGTTTGTTGTTGCATAAATGAAAATAACTTGGAACATATTTTCCCTCTAATGCCTTTGCTCTTTACAAATATATTAGACAACATCGCATGTTAGTCTTGTGACTCTTCGTGTTGGTAGTTGATGCCTGGGTTACCTAATGGAGCATAGAACTAGCATGAGCCTTATTTGAGGGGTTTCATTGCATAAGGTCAACAATTTATCACGACCATTTTCTTGTTTTCTCTTTTCTTACAATTCAAAATTGGACGAGGGCATTTGAAAAACACTATGGATAAAATCCATGTATTTTGAGATTCTTCTTGTCTTAAGATTTAGTGAATAATTATTTTTCACTACGCACAAAACACTTAAGATCTCCCTCCTTGGTCAACACAAAATCAATGGTCTTAGGTCAAAAGAGAATATTTTTTAGATTTCATGGCATCCCTTTTGGCTTTCAATCTTCTTTTGTTAACGTGGAATTATGTATTAGCCAAAATGACTAAGAAGCTAGATTATTGGCAAACCAAATCCATGAACGTTGTTTCTAAGTTTCAAGTGTATACTAAAATTTTGGTTGTGTTACCACACAATCTCACATCCAAAGATGTAAAGTCCAACACGTAGGTGAAGACTTGTGGAACTAAAAGGTTGGCCAGTATCACCTCACCAACACTCATATGCACTTTTGAAAAAGGAAGGACCTAAGTCAAGGGGGGATTCGTCTATGGTTGCTAGGCTCTCTTCTTGTAGTAGGGAGTGGGAGTAAAGGAGCTTAACAAAAAATACAACATAAACAAAATGGAATTTTTTAAAGGTTGGGGAAATTGATGAAAGGGATCTAGTGCCTTATTGCTTAGGGTATGGAGTTATGGATGCAATCTACGAGGGAATTCCAAAAATATTAGTGGCTACAAATAGACAATATGAATTTATAGCATTCCTAACTTAGTAAACAAGAGACTACAAGGTAAGAAGGGAAGGGACTCACAATAGGAGCTCCTCAACCAAACTAGACATAGGAGAGGTTAAACATTCACTCACCATAAAAGGTCTAGGGATTAAAACATCTTTTCTCAAAGGAAAGGGACAAAAATTTTCCCACAATGGATGCATATGGTTTTAACTCCTCTTCAAGATTAAATACTCCTAGATTTATCTTTGTCACTCTCTACTTGCAATCACAAGTATATTAGAGGTGCGCCTAGAACATTGCCTCACATAATTGATTGTACAAGCATAAAATTACAACATCAAGCAAATAATTTTACCTTACTCCATAAGCTTGGATCAACTTGCTCACAAGTTCTTCCTTTCCAAAATTTCCCATTGCAAATGGAGAGAGAAAATCCTTATATAGATTTGATCTCTAACTCATCTACAATAAAATATTATTTTCCTCATGAGGCTCTCCAAGGAAAACACTAAAATATTTACAATAACAACCTAAGTGGGGAAATTAGCTCAAAAGGCCCATAGAAAACCACTTAGATACAATGTTCTAGATGATTATAATGCCACATGTCACCTTCCTCCAACTTCTAGTTCATTCAAAGGAAAAATCTATGTGCCATTTGTACTCATGTGCAATGTGTCGTCCAATAAATAATTTCCTCGATCAATGAGTAGGGCGAATTTCGAAGTGTGTGCATGACCATTGAGTGTAAAGCTTCATGATGAGAGTGTTTTCTAAGAATTAACTACCTCCAAATAATAATATTGCTTGAGTTAGGAGAATTTCCAAGAAAATGAGTAGTTTTTCATGTGTAAAGCTCAAAAGGAGGATGCTCTTCTAAATATGTCATGTGTCTTCATTAGCTATCTCCTTCTAGAAGTCTTCTAGCACAAATAACATAAAATAACTTTCTTTAGCTTGTGTGCTCTAGGAACTTGAGCTTCCTTGACTATTTGACTGGAATAATCCAATAAAATGATCTCCTTAGCTTGTGCGGCCTGGGTTCCTGTGCTTTTGTGGACAAATTTGAATAAAAAATAACCTTGAAGTGCACCTTGAAAAAATGTGACCTAGGAAGGAGTGCCTTTGTCCACTTAACAACCTCCATTATATTTGATGCTTGTATGGAAGCTTATGAGAGTTTATTGAGTTCTCTACAAACGTTTCAAACTCCAGAGCTGAGTCCATCATCGAGAGAATGGCATGGGCTAAAAGGAAGTCTATGAGCAGGTAGTTGGTAAACACTTCGGTAGTATGTTTCATGCCCTGCCATCCCGCGCCCGGAGAATAGAAGGGTTCATAGACTCGTCATGCCTATCTGATCTTCTATTAGTTTTCTCATTCCAGATAAACCTCTCTTTCTCTGTGTCCTTCGCACCTCCAACTCTCATGGGGATAAGGAGATAAATACTACCCATAAATACAAAAACTACCCAAATGTTAAGCCAACGTTAGTTTGATTGGTTTGATGTATTTATGGTTAATTTATTATGAATGAGAGGTTTCCAAGAGTCACTCAAGATTAATCCATCATCTCTACTGAAGTTATGTGGTTGTTTCTCAATTTCTACCGCTTCATGAATTTGTCTCTTGTTATAATGATCTTCCATAGCAATCACCCTTGCATCTTCCATGCATATCTAGTGGTTATATTTGCGAGAGTTCTTTGCCACTGCGGATTTTTTAATCCCTATCATATATGATGTCTGCACAATGTTCCTTCATTCTAACCTTTACTGAGCGACCAATGTCCCAGATGTAAACTTTACCGCATGAACAAGGGATTGAATAGACACCCTTTTTCATCTGAGGATCAATTAGATCTTTATCCTTATCTAGCATGTTCCTTAAGGAGTTAGGAGGTACAAAGACAATTTTAATGTGTTTTCTCCCTAGAACCTTCGCTATTCTAGCAATTGTCCCTTTAATGTAGGGGATAATAATCCTTATTTTGCTTTTTATTTCTTTGTCATGGGTCTTCATCTCTGCGTTTTTCGCTCTTCTGAAGGCTTTTCTGATGTCTTTTGTTTTGTATGCATTTCCTTGAAGGGCTTTAGAAAGATGTTTAAATTCTTAATTGAGATTATCAACATCAACGATTTTGACTGCTCTTGTGGCAAGAGTGTTCAAGATACCATTCTTCTGGATGTGATGAGAGTCAACGTGTAAATATTTGTTAGTGTGGTTTTTCTTTTGGTATACTTGTCGAACAAGAGAACCATCTGCCTTCTTACTGATAAGGACATCAAGGAATGGAAGACAATTATTCTCCTAGATTTCCATGGTGAACCTAATGTGATCAGACTGGTTGTTTAAACGGGTAAGGAATTTGTCCAAATTATCTTTCCCATGAGGCCAGATGTTGTTAATTTCATCAACAAATCTTTTCCATTCTCTTGGTTTCAAGGGAAAGGAATCAATGGCCTTTTTCTCGAAATACTCCATATACAAGTTTGCGACCACAATGAGAGAGTGGATAACCCATCACAACATCATCTGTTTGTTCGTATATGTCACCTTGGAAGATAAAATAAGCATATTTCAAACATATCCTCACTAGGCTAGCTATTTCATCGCTAGTGATATCCTTGATAACCCTAATAACGTCTTCCACCAAAAAATTTTGTGTAAAGGGAGACCACATCGAAGTTGACCAGTACATCCTATTTGTTCATGTGAAGATTTTTTATTCCATTGACAAAATGAGAAGAATCCTTGATGTAAGAAAATGTATGACCTACCAATGGTTTTAGGGTTTTTGCCAAGAATTTCGCTAGTTGGTAGGTGGGTGATCCAATAATGTTTATGATTGGTCTCAAGGGGACCGTATATCCTTGGGTTGATAGGTTTTTTTGGAATGAGTTTTTTCTTTATGCCGTCATCCAAATTGGAAAGTTTGATACCATTTTCAACATCTTTGATAATCTTAGTGCTTGGATATTTTTTAAGCTTTCTATAGAATCCTCTGGTTGTTAAGTGCTCTTACATTTTGGCTTGATACTCCAGTGTGTTCATAATGACCGTTGCATTTCCTTATCAACCCTAATTATCATTATTTCCTTGTTAGACCTCAAATTTCTTAATGTTGTAGCTTCTCTTCTACTTATGTTACGGTTTGGAGGTTTGGCATTTCTTAATATAACTAAGCAATCTTGCCTTATCTTCTCTGCCTTATTTTTTGGCAAGGTGCAAATAGAGTCCTTTGTTGAGTATAATGTTTTTTCTATTGGAATGGACATGTGAGTGACAACAAAGTTCAAACCTTTCTCCATAATGTTGTGCGCAGGCTCGTCCAACGTGATATTAGACATATTCGCCACACTACTCTTACAATTTTTATCCACATTTCTTGCTATATGTTCTTCTCAAGGGTCATGAACTTTTTGGTTTGTTGCTTCTTTGTGATGCATGTGGCCTCCTGAACCCTAGAATATAGACACACACCAAATCTCATCCATATATCAGAGCATAAGATATCCACGAGTTTTAGGTGTAATTGAAAACTCTCTTTGGACAGGACATCAATTAGTTTCCTTACTTGTTTAATCTGTTTGTGAATTAGTTCCATGCTTATGTGTGCAAATATATCTTGATTTATGTTCTGTAGATGGTGTTTAATCTGAGCAAACCTCAGAAGGAGAGAAGGAGAGTTCCCTTGGTATTTGTGCATTTGTGTCCACTTTGACTAAGTCAACCCTAGAAATTGCACCCTAGACACTTTTGCAAATACGTCTTCATCAAATCCATGAGATCTTCTAAAAATGTGTGCAAATGGGCACCTTTTGGCCAAGTCAAACCATCAATAGTCACTTCACATGTGTGCAAGGTGTGAACAAGGTTATACAAGGAATGTATATGTCCTCATTGTGGAGTGCACCACCTAGGGATGTGTGCATAAGTGGATAAGGTGGAAGGTCAAAACCCTAGGGTGCATGGGTAATTAACCTCCATAGTCAACTCAAGGCTCAACTAACTCCTCAAATCTTGTGCTAAAGGATAAGGATGAAGCATGAATTACTTAGCAAATGTGAACAAGGCTAGCTTGAGATTTAGGGTGAACTAGATTTTTTGAGTGTCACCTCAACATGTGTAAAAGGGGGAGCACCTAGTCTCATGTGAAACTTTGAGTTATAAACCCTAGTGACAAATTAGCAAGTGAAACTTAGGGAGAAGACCTCAGTGAAGAATTAGAATAATAAAATACTAATAGACCAATACTTAGGCACCCAACATAAGGTTTAGGACTTCTTTAAAATATTTTGAACTGATTAGGTGTGTTCACACTGGAAAAAGTGGATATATGAGAATTGAAGGGTTAATAAAGTACACAACTGAGGGAATCATAGGAAAAATGTACCATGTGCCTTCTATGTTATGGGGTGAAGTGAAATGTAAGGTAATTATGGATTTTGCATAGTTAAGTGGAAGAATTGTGAGGTGATACACAATTTACCTAGGCAAAATGACGATGAGGGGTGAAAATGTATGTGTGAAGTGGAAATGACATGAACATGAATGAAACTAAGTAAGTACACCACCACATTAGAGGATACTCATTGTTGGGGCTCAGAAATGTCCTATTCTCATCCACCTTTCCCTTCATCATTCTTCACATTTCATCACCCCATTAACCTTTCATCATATCATTTCCATAAATATACTTGGGTTTCACCTTATTGTTATCCACTTTATTCATTTTAGTATTTAAAAGGAATTTGTGATTAAATGCTAGAAAATCAACATGTTTTCATATATATCTCAAATATGTGTGAGCTTTGTAATGTGTAGGAATATGTGAAGGATTAATTCAAAGGACTTCTTGAATACTTCCTCCACCATTTCAATATTTGAGAAGATAATTCAAGACCATTCCAAAGGAGAAGATCTTGGAGATTTGGTTGGAATATCGTATCCAAGATATATGAGAGATATGTGTGAGGATTTAAAGGGATTATATTTTGTAATAATGGGAAATAGGTTGAGAGAATAGTGGATCTGTAATAATGAGATGGTTATCTTATCTTCAAGGCTCTCATGTATAAAAGATAGTGCTCTCTCTTCATGAGGGGGGAATTAGAGAATTCAATTAGGATGTAATTAGAATCAGAGTAGTCATTAGGATTCAAAAGAGAAAGGGATTCTTAGCTTTGATTCATATTCTTTCATTGTTATGCTTTCATGATTGACATTTGATTATTGTTATGTAATTCAAGATAGATTTATTGTGTGAGCTCACATATGTTATTTGTCATTAACTCTTCACATGTTGTATTGCTTTTCCTTTATGCAATTTCCCGCTTTCCTAGATTAATGTTTCCTGCTTTCCTAGATTAGTTTCATTTCAACAATTTAGATTAGATTACTTCTACTTCAGTCCTACATATATAGTGTGTGTGCTTCGTAATCCTACGAACCTCGGATTGACAAATAAAATGGTTGGAAAAATACTACAACGGAATTAAACGACAATATTTCCGCCTAACATTTTGGCGCCATTGCCGGGGAAGCACAATGGATTGAGGTATTATTTTTTTTTTCATTCCAATTTATGCAAGTGTGATTAGACATGATCCTAACTCCGAGGTGACATACGGGTAAGGACACGTAGGGTAGTGTAAATTTCAATTCCTGCATGTGTTGGTAAGGGGTCATAGCAGCTACTTGAGTGGAGACTCCTCATGTTCTCCCTGCCAGCTCTAGAGTGTGAATTTCAATTCCTGCAAGCGTAATTAGGGTGTAAATTTCAATTTCCGCAAGATTAGTTTAAATTTTTGCAAGCGTGATCTACATGTGTTGGTTCTAGGGGTCTTAACAGCTACTTGAATGGAGACTGCTCATGTTCTCCCTGGCCAACTATCAGGAACGTTTTAATTTCCACAACTGTGAAGAGTAATTTTTTTTTTTTATGTTTCAACAAGTGTGATTTTCAATTTTTATTTTATTTTGATTTGGGTGCTGTAAGAACCCCTTTTCGCAATATGATTTAACAATGAGTGTTACCTTGGAACTACTCATTCAGATCCTGGAAGATGTTGGGATCTCCTCTTCCTTGGAAGAGGAGATCTTGACAAGGATTAAAGAGTCAAATACTCCTCCAAGAACAGACGAAGATTTGACATCTGAAGACTCCTATGCTTTTGATGATGAACAATCATTCGAACAGGAGATTGAGAAAGATGAAGAGGAGTTACAGCAAGATCCGAGCGAGGAAAAACGCGCCTATGAAAGCATTATCGAGCAATGGTTCCAGGTGAGTACTCGTTTAGATAGATTTCATTTTTATTTAGCTAGTTTTCCGTTACAACAACAAAATTCGTTTATTCATGTAAATTTATATCTTTCATTTGAAAAATTGCCACTGAACATATTGTTGTTACTGTTGCGTACTTGGCTCCACTGGAAATTTGCCTACACGTAACCAATTTTTAATTCTAATTAGCATAGAGTAGGTAGGCTAATGAATAAAACAATGTTTTTGCTATAATTTTTTTTATTAAGTATGCTCTCCTCCACGCTTCGTGCGATCGCGAGGATCAGAAAATAGGATGCCTAATTGATTTCAAGAATGAATGTTTTTTTTCTTCCATCCTTTGACCTGCAAATAAACATAACAACAAAAAAAATTTAGACGAATAAAAAAAAACCAAATTCTACATGTTGTTACAGCATGCCGAAACAGTGAAATTTTGACATGCTGTTACAGCATGCTGAAACAGTGAAATTTTTACATGTTGTTACAGCATGCTGAAACAGTGAAATTTTTACATGCTGTTACAGCATGCTGAAACAGTGAAATTTTGACATGCTGTTACATCATGCTGAAACAATGAAATTTTGACATGCTGTTACAACATGCTGAAACAGTGAAATTTTTTTACATACTGTTACAGCATGCTGAAACAGTGAAATTTTGACATGCTGTTACAGCATGCTGAAACAGTGAAATTTTTACATGCTGTTACAGCATGCTGAAACAGTGAAATTCTGACATGCTATTACAGCATGCTGAAACAGTGAAATTTTTTTTACATGCTGTTACAATGGCTGAACTGTGCCTATAATCGATTGAACTGGGTTTTTTTGAAATTTTGGATTGGTTCATTTATGGTTTTGAATTTCATTGCAACAAGCAATTAAATAATAACCCTACAAAAACATTAGCAAATCAAGATAGAATGTAGTAGAGAATTTATTCTTCGGCCTTTCACACTCTATCTCTGCCTTCACCACTTGAAATCTTCTGACCTTGAACTCAGCCTGCAACAAAACATGAAACATTAAACAACTTGCAAAACAATGAAATCTGAATCCCTCGAGAGTAAACGAGAACGATGGTAGAGATGTTATTGTTAAAAGTTGATTCAAAATTAAAAATGAAAATTGATAATGAATTAGCTAAATCCAAGCCATAATCTCAACAAGAAACAAATCGATAGAATATTGCAATTATGGTTGTTGCGTGGCAGTTTCAACTGCCCATAATTTTTCACGCATTTGCTAAGCTTGGAGAAATTCCTTCCAGGATATTTTCCCAAAATTATTGGCCAAAATAGATGCAATAAACTGTCATTTCTTATACCTCTCACATATGTTTCTTAACCATAAGATTTTTTTTTTCAATAATAAAATGAAAAAAAAAATAAAAATGGCAAAAAATTAACAAGATCTTTATTTTATGTGAGCAATAATTTGCCTAATAATTGGAAGGAGTTTAAAAATATATGTATGATTGGCACAAATGCACCAAATTCCACCCGCTGGCACCAAATTTCACCCATATACTTCTGACACCTGTGGTTTAGTTTGGATATGCTCAATCTGCAGCCCATAATTGATTGAATGGAGGTTGCATGATTAGTTGTTGAAGTCAGGCACCAACTCAAATAATAATCTTCCTCCAGCCTACCTTTTGATAGAGAATCAATTATGGTTTTCAAGTTAGAATTTTGAACTGCCTCACGTATATTACAGAGCCTTGAGACCCAGCTCACATATGCAATGCGAAACTTTCAATCTGAATTTTTCGTCAATTAACGTCCATTTGCAGACAATCAACTTTGGGTGCAATTTTCGAGCAAACAGTAACGAATTTCAAAAATCTGGGACATGGGTTTTGTGCAGAAGGGTCTCATGTAGCTGAATTGCAAGCGATTTTTGAAAATTCTTTTTGGTTTGAGAGCAGTTTTGATTTTTCGGGACATGAAACAGCTCAATTTCGGGATGGATGGTTTTTAACAACAGTCAAACTCATGCTCAGTTGGAAGAAATGGCAGATTTCTTTATGGACAGGAGCCTGATTTGCAGACTTGGTGCAATTAATTACGGTTGGAGGCTTGAGCCATGACAGAATCAAACAACCAAGGAGGGCTGAAACAATAAAATTTTCGTGATCTATTTATGTTCTTGGAATTTTTGATTAACGTGTTTTTGCAGGCATTGTATTACAGGATCAACTGTTGTGTTCGCTTACAGGATCGATTGTTGTGTTCTCTTACTAGATCGACTGCTGTGTATGCTCTAATTATTCATGATTATGCAGAAAAACAATTAAAATCACTGGAGCAGCTTGACTAATTTCTTGAATAAATTTGACAAGCAGCATATTAAATATTCCAGAACTTTAGCGACAATTCTCAGCCACTGGTTATTATGAAAATTTGATACAACTAAGACAAATAAGTATGCAAGTGCAACAGGCATAAAAATGCAAGTCTATTTCCTTGATTTGTTGCATTTGCATTTATTTCTGCATAATATGTTTTTCGCAAATCTCACAGTTTTTATGCAGAAATTTGTACTAAGCTTTTCAGGTTCACAGCCGAGCGCATCCCGTCCTGCAGTGATTTTCATGAATCACAACATTTTTTTTAGAAAACCATGTTTGCTAGATAGCTTGAAGGAGTTGTTACTCAACAAAAGTTGTTAAACATCATAACATTTGTTGTTACACAACAGTCGTTTGCTGATACACAACAACTTTTTGCGCATCTTGATGTTTGTTGTTACACAACGAACATGCTGATACACCATGCTGTGATACCCGTATTTCTGCATTTCGCCAATTTCATGTTGTAACACTGTCCCATTTCTCCTTCAAAGCCGATAAATCATTCCTGTGTTGAAACCATCTTCCATTGCCTTAACTTTCATGATTCCACACACCTATTTTTCTGAGTAGCATACATCATTTCCTTTATTTATTTATTTTTCAGTTCATTTTTGCCTCTCCAGTTTTCCTTTTGAATAAAACAAACTCCCCTTTCCATGATTACATTGCCTTGTTTTCCTTGCCCTGTTGATCCACACTGCTTGACCGTGAGTTCTTTCCATTTATAGTCCTACCAAATCTTTTTGTACAAACTCGTGTTGACTGATGTGGGATTTCTTAAGGCCCACCTTTCAACAAGTATTGCCCCGTCGACCTCAACACCTTATCTGGGATATAGACTAGAGTCCATTTTGAGTACCTGGAGGCTTGCATGCCTTAATGGCAAGTTCTCTCGCTGACAATCATGGGAATGCATCAATGTCCCTTGATCGTCGGATCTTGCAAGTGGCTCGACATCAACACATCTATTCGCACTTCGCCAGATGTACTCGGGTACCTTGGCACTCTTTGATATCAATAGTGAGTTGCCTCGCATTGGTTAATGACATTCATCATTGGTCGGTAATCCAATGACTTATTTTCATGCTCGACATTGATACATTCATTCGCATGATTAGAATTGTACCATCAGGTTTCGCAGCAGGTGGATACTATACACTTTTCATGACTCTATCAATAGTTACAACAACATGACTACCGCTCTCTGAGAGTACTGCAATTCCACTTTCATACTTCCTCTTTTCCATGGTGCATTCAGAAGTAGTTCATATCCCTCCACTTCACATTCTATGATCCAACAGACAGCAGTCACAGCTACAGCAGCAGTCACTTTCCATATGATCTTACAACAATGACATCTTCCATGATCTAGCAGCCACATCAGCCATATTTCCTATTGCATAGTTCATCAACATTTTGGGTAAGTGGAGGTATGTTAGTTTCTACACTTTAATCATGTAATTCCTCAAACTGCTAGCAATGAATAATTTGGAAAACTCCCTCATCCAGTTCCCTTTCCTTTTCACTTCTATGACTTACGTCACGTTGCATGAGGACATGCAACAAGTTAAGTTGGGGGGTAGGAGACCTTATTCACTATCATCACTCCATTTTTCCATGACCATCATTCCATTTTTTCATCTCATTTACCAGTTATGAACATTTCTTTTCCAATGATACTCTATTGCACTTTACTTCATAAGCACTGATATACATATTCGCATGATTCACACATATACAAAAACAAAAAAAGGGCTTTCTTATACTAAGTGATTTTTTCCTTATGCACATTGATAGCATACATTTTCCAGTAAAAATATGGGTAAATTATTATCATAACAACAAGAGAACAAATAACAAAATGAATGTTGTTAACACAAGAACCAACATTCTTTATATTCATGGTTGTCACACAAGAACCAACCATAAGAAAATATCAGTTGTTACTTATGTAAAACCCATCCTGG